>JADLZL010005310.1:0-33305 GCA_015844335.1 Chrysopogon serrulatus
CGAGTTGTTCTTTGTTGCCGGCGGCGAATCAGTCTTCACTCACTTACTTGCTGGCTTGGCCGACTTGATTGGCTTACAGGCGTGCGTGGACTCACGGGTGCGTGAGTTCTACGCCACTCTTTGGATCGACCAGGCCACTCGTTCATTCACTTTACCTTTGGTGGCCGGCCGTTCGGACTACGGTCAGGTATGCCCACGAGCTCCTTGGCACGGCCAGCGTCGGACACGAACTCCACCGGTCAGCTACGGTGACACCGAGCCTCATCATCGCCCTCACGGCGGAGAGGACTGCACCTATTGAGAAGGCCCGCGGGATCTTGATGAGCCGTTCGGACCGGGCTCAGCGCCGTCTACCTAGGGATCTCACCCCTACGGCCCGTGTTACGAGCGAGGTTATGCGGAGGACACTTACGCCTAGGATTGGCAACAGGGAGACGACCACAAAGATTCAGCAGTGGCTTGTGTACTTCTTAGCTACCCGGCGCTTGACATGCAGGATGTCATTCTTTCGGAGATGGAGGACACGATCCGGAGGGATTCAAGGCAGCGTGAGATAGCTACACTTTGCTCACTTGATCGCGTGATCCTGACGGCGTCGATCTCACCTTTCCTCGAGTCACTTGCGAGTTCGGGGCCACTCCTACTTCCTTCCACGTGTACAACATGACTCGAGTTGGTTGGAGCCCGTCAGGAAAGGGGGGCTACGAGAGTGCCGGGGGCGGCGATCGCCTATTGCGAGGCGAGGAAGCGGCGGGGCCGAGGCGATTGAGGCTCTTGCACAGGCGAGCTTACGGATGGAGGCGAGCCGGCGGATATCGTTGAGGATCTTCCTACGGATAGGCTTTCGACGGTGACTACGCCCCTCCTCCGAGGATGCCTCACGTGCTCACGGCCGCGGGCCGGTGATTCGAGCTCCGTGGTGATCCGGCTCTTCTTGCCCATACTTGGCGACTTTCACGATCTTGAGAGAGGCACGGGGGGAGCCGTCGGCTTCACCGGCGGAGCCGGCGACACTGCACCCCTTCCGCGCCGCAGCAGGCCGAGCTTGGCGGCGATTACTCCGATCCCGGCAAGAACCACAGGCTCTTTTTCGTCGAACTTCAGCCAGGCGAGCTACGGACCTTGGCGTCGATCGTTTGCCTTCATGGAGCACGTTGTTCGGCACACTAGGGTTCCCGCCTTTGACTACACTTCCACTCGGCTTAGCGGGGGACCCTCCGGCTCTTCCCTCCGGCTCCTCCGATTCTGATCCGGCGGACGTCGAGGTTAATACGCACCCGTTCCGTTCAAACCCAGCCGGTTCCCTCGGTACTTTGCTTTCGAGGCGGGTTCACCGATCGGGGCTTCGCTCCACCTCCCTACATCCCTCGGTGCTTGTGACCCATGAGCTCTCGGTGCTACTACGGCCGAATCCTTTGGTTTCCCCCACTCCCTCGGGGTCGGTTCCGTCGACGGAGGCTCCGTCACCACTACTCTTTGAGACCTCACCCATCGTCTGGCCAAACCTTCCGAGCCTCCCACGAGTCGCCCTCCTCCCTCACATTTCTCTTTTTGAGGCTACAATTACAATTCTGCTGCCGTCATGAGTACGCCTCCCTCGAGATAGTTCCTACTTGAGAGGCTCTAGTCACCGCGGCCGTGACCGCTCGGCCTACAAAGGGATCTAGGCAAGGATGCAGGTGTGTGGCTCCTACTTCTTACCGAGCTACCTTCTGAGCCACGTGGTCGGGCCACTACTACTTGAGACACCCGGCCAGGCAGATCTAGTTGGTACGACAAAATGAGCAGACCCAGACGCTTCACCTCGAGACCGGCCGAGGGAGGGGGTGAGGCAGGCTCGGTTTAGTGGCAGCTCGAGAGTCACCCCTGGACTACACGTTTTGAGTTGGCCACGTTCGTCAGGACCCGACTCGTCTGACCCCACCTCCTCAGGAGTCTTTAGGTTTTGGTGCTTGACGCCAAAGGGGGAGAGAGTCGAGTATGTGAGATAGGTTGAGCGTGTGAGGGGAGTTGACTTCTTTTGATGTGTGATACTCATGCATACATGCTTTACTTTTGTGCATCATGAGATACATGCTTTTGGTTGCTTTTTTGTTGACTTGTGGATATGTGATATATCATGTGACATGTGGTTTACTCATGACTTGTGCTCTCTACTCTTCATATATATATATATATATATATATATATATATATATATGCTATGTCATGTCACATGTTGTTGCTCATTTGCTATGCTTTCGCGTTACATCCTTTAAATGAGCTCTATGGTTCTTGTACTCGCACTTCATTCATATTCCGTTGAGTACATGTTGGCTTGAGTCGTATAAGCTTATCTAACCTCTTTGTTCTTAATGTCAAATAACTTATACGATTCAAGTTTGTTGAAAACCTCAAATTCACTCTCATACTCGAGGTTGTTGTCATCAATCACTAAAAAAGGGGAGATTGTAAGCATCTAGGCCCCTAGTGGGTTTCGGTGATTAATGACAACGTAAGATTATTGTGACTAACGTGTGTTTTGCAGAAACAATTTGAGTTAGGTTACGATAATGGTGATTGATTGGGCAATCAATGGTATTCATGACCCCGACGATCGAGATCGTTTTCGGTTTTCAAAGGATGGATGACAAGGTTAAGAACGGCTAGTTCTAAGTGTCGTTTGGCGTTGGAGAGACACTTAGAGTAGTTAGGACTTTGTTTTTTACCTTTGGCCGTATTATTAAGAGGGGTTTTGAAAGGGTAACTTGACCTAGGTGAGTCTAGTGAGTTAGGTGTGGTGCACACTTGTTCATTCTAGTCCTAGGCAGCCCTAGAATTGGCCCAAAGATCAGTAGAGTCAAAGCCATGCGAGAGATCGCAAAAACGAAAGTCTTTCGAGCCATTTTGACTTGACCAGGACCGGCACGATCTTAGTACGGGACCGGGACGCGGGACGCGTCCGGTCAGTGCATCGCGGTGGGTGAGTGGCCGGACCCGCCCCCGGCTTGTGGACGGGCAACTCGGTGCCATCGGCTCGCGGTCCATCTTTGGACCGGACGCTGATCAGCTGAGACCGGACGCCAGGGGTCGAGGCGTCCCGGTCACTACTCGAGAGGGAAAGAGGGAAAAAATCTGGCCGGACGCGTCCGGTCATGGTGGACCGGACTCGACACGCGTCCGGTCGGTGTGGCGTCCAACAAAACAGTTAGTCGTTAGCAGACGGCCGGGGGCTGGCGTCGGTCTCCGGAAGCGTCCGGTCGACCTTAAACCGGCCACGAAATACCTCTTCGTGTGGGGGTTTGTGTGGGGGTATATATACTCCCTTACCTCATTCAATTGAGGTCTCTTGCTCATTCCTACTGCTGAAGAATACCTTGTGAGTGCTTGAGAGTGCAAGAGCCCTAGTGAGGTTGAGAGATTTGACAATCCATTGCTTAGGACCTCATTAGTGGAAAGAGAGTAGCAAGTGTGCATCCACTCATCTCATTAGGCTAGTCTTGGTCAAGTGAGAGTTCTTGCTTATTACTCTTGGTGATCGGCATCACCTAGACGGCTCGGTGGCGATTGGGAGCATGGTGATCATCCGGTGGTGATTGTGGATGGCCCATCTCATCTTGTGAGCAGTTTTAGGGGATTCACCGCGTCGGAGTGACGAAGAATCATCCCGTAGAGAGCACTTGATCCTTGCGCGGATCAAGGGGGAGCTACACCCTTGCGCGGGTGCTCCAACGAGGACTAGTGGAGAGTGCCGACTCTCCGATACCTCGGGAAAACATCACCGCGTTCCTCTCCCTCTCTTTACTTTGAACATTTACATTCTCGCATTTACTTCTTGTATTTACATTGCTAGAATTGCCATACTAGAGTAGGGTTTGGAACCTAGGGAGCATAACTTTTGTGTCCTAGAGTCATAGAGAACACATTTAGGCACTAGGGGTGAAATGGGCTAAGCGTTAGGCTTTCACCGTTGCGATTAAATTTAGAAAAGCCCAATTCACCCCCTCTTGGGCATCTTGATCCTTTCAGGCGTGAGCACCACTGTTGCTTTAGCTGCTAAAGTTTCCGTTCTTGTAGCTCTTGAACGGCGCGGCGGAGGCAGCGTCGCTGCCGTCGGAGGAGGCCTCCATGCCCTGCGGCATTGTCCACGGACGAGGACGACGTCGACCAGGGCACTACGAGGGTCGACAGGCAGAGCAGGGATGCCGCGACGCAGTACTCGTGGATGTGGGAGGCTAGCGGGCCGCCGCTAGCTTGCCCGCGGAGGCCAGGATGAAGAAGGTGGCTGCGTCCAGGGCCAAGAGTGGCAACAGGAAGGCCAGTGCAGGAGGTTGCTGCGCACCTTCCAGTTCTAGAACCAGATGAACGCCGCGCGGAGTGATCGGCCGCAGCCGCCGCCGCCACTACTTTCCTACGTTGTTTGATACCGTGTACGGAGTATACTACTTTACAACAGCTAAAGCAACATCAGCGATGGTGCATGTACAACTGTGAAAGCACCACCAAGCCACGTTAACCGGTTGACCAACCCAACCCAATAAACTAATCAAATTCATGCCAACCCGTCGGAAACCAGCCCATAACCACACCGCCGTACTAAGCTTGGGTTAGTTTGGAAACAAAACAAAAACCGTCTAAACCAGCCCATGAACAGGGTGACCAACAATGGTTGTAGTCGAATGAGTCCAGGGGATTAAGTTGCTATACAAAATTACTACTTCCTATGCTTATAACTTCGATGTCTATCGTATGGAACACAAAGTTTAGACATATATTTCTCTAAACACCATAAGACCTAAATTTCATAAGGTATAGACATCCGAATTTGGTAAGCTTAATAAAAATCTATAAAAACCACCATTAATCAAGGCAGGTATATCCATGCCTACATGATAGTTCCCTACCAATATTGAATAAAAAAAAATGACCCTTTGTGAAGAAATTTTTTTGCTCGTATATTTTGATGATATCGATATTCAATGAAGTTTTTTTTTTGAAATGATCAATGAAGGGTTAGAATCATAGCCATACAGGAAGGAAAAAATTTAAGATGCTCATCCTTGGTTAGCTAAAAATAAAGGTAAGATGAAGTTGCAAAGGAACAATCGTGTTTAGTACCCAAGGTCTATCTGATCATTTGTTTTGGTTTTATGATTCTATGGAAAACCTGCTTGGGTAGATAGGTAGTCTAATAAGGAATTTGGCATGTGTATTTCTGAAAAAAAAACAAGAGAACATTATCCAATCCACTTTTTATTGTGGAACATCTTTGGTAGGGCTTGTGGTTCTAAGAAAACAAAGAAGCCAAGAAAAAAACATATTTCAGTTGTTTGGGCTTTTGACAAAAAAGGTTCTTCACCGTTTTGGGCTTGATTTTAGTTTCAGAAGCCGTTTTCAAGGCATTTAATTAAATCAATAGCGAAGACATAACAAAAAAGATAGCCTAAATACCCTGAAAAATGGTAGCCGATTCCTCCTAGTTGAGGTGAACAGTACAAACACATACAAAAGGAAATCACAATAATAAATATAAATATTTAATAAATACAATGCAGGTACTATCATGTCTCTGAACCATCCAATGCATCAAGGGCTTTGCATCCATATGATTCTAACAGCTATATAAGCCTGCGGCTAGCGTAATTTAAGATGTACTTACTACCTCTTCCATCCCAAATTATAAGTCATTATAATTCTTTTATATAGAGTTAAAATATTTTAAGATTGACTAAATTTATATAATAACATAATAATATTTAAAATACCAAATAAGTAGCGTTAGATTATTATATTTTTTGATGTTATAGATTTTTATAATTTCGTAACCTTATTAAATTTGAGATCTTTTAACTCTCAAAAAGTTAGAATGACCTACAATTGAGATAGATGGAGGCATGTACTTTTTTTTTTTTTGACCATGGTGGAGGCATGTACTTTATGAGTGTAGACAGACTGCTGTCTGCCTGTCTCCACGAACAAGCTGCCACGCTCTTGCAGATTTTGTTTTTTTTTCTTTTGAGAAATTGCAGATTCTAGATGACGGCCCATCTTAACAGCCCACGTCAGATCAACCGAACCGACCTATATCATCACAGTTCATCGCCCACCAAAGTCAAAGCCCACTCAAACTGCACGTAGGCAGCCATACCCAGGCCCAACCCAGTGCCCGCCCAGTCGCCCACCGCCTCACCGTCACCGGCGATCCAAACCCTGAGCCCGGCGCGTCCGGACGCCGACGCCACGCAGCGCGCTACGGCAGCAGCCATGGAGCCCGCGGCGATGGACCGAATCGCCACCCGCCTCTCCGTCGTCGAGGGCCTCTACTTCCCATCCTCCTTCCTCGGCCCGTCCCCCACCGGCACCGGGGCCGCACCCCTCCCCCTCCCTCCCCGCCGCGGCGCAGGGCGGAGCTCCCGCTCCCTCCTCGCCCGCGACGCGCCGCTCTTCCTGGAGCGGTACGGCGCGGCGCTGTCTGCCGACGAGCTCGCCGCCTTCGACGCGCTCAGTCCGGACTACGAGGTCGACTGGCACCTCCGCCGCCTGCGCGCCGCCGCCGCGGGGCTCCCCCGCCCGCGTCGCGGGTGCGGAACCGGCGCCGCGCGTTCCTCGACCGCCTCGTCCGCGAGGGGGGGAGTACTTCTCCGAGGACGCCATGCGGGAGCGGGAGCCCTACCTGCACCACGAGTATCTCGGGAGGTTCCAGGACCCGCTCGGCAGGGCCATGGCGCGGCCCGGGGAGAGGTGGTTCGAGACGCTCATGCGCCGCGCGGAGGAGGCGGTCATCGTGGAGAAGATCCGTGGGGAGCAGATTAGGAGAGGGGTTGATCCCAGCGAGTGGGTGGGTGGTGGCACCGAGGAGACCATGGAGGAGCAGGAAGAAGAGGAGGAGGAGGAAGAAGAAGAGGACGAGGAAGAAGGGATGAAGGAAAATGGGACACGGGTCGAGAAGCCGATTGCGACTGAGGTTTGTTTGCACCGATTATTGCTATTATTGTCTACATTTACTGGCTTTGTTGTGCTTTCTCTATTTTGTACTGTAAATTTGTTTGTAGTTGATTCAGTGATTCACATGCTTATGTACATCAATTTGAAGTAGAATAATATTAAAGGATGCACGACTGCTTACTGCTTAGTTTCATCCAATCTATCAACCAACCTTCTGGTCTAAACTTTGCAATTATGGTGTAGATTCAGATAAGGGCCCGTTTGGCTCTACGGAATTTTCAGAATTGAATTCAGTGTATAAACTATAGTTGTGGAAGAAAAATCTATGGAATCATCTACAACTTTAATTAGGTTGAGGAAGAAGAATCCACGGAATCCATTTTCCACCTCTCACCCTATGAATTTGAGATAGGCTTATATATGTGAACTTTGGAAAGTTGTGGAATTTTAAATTCTTCTTCCACAACTATAGTTTATACTATGAATTCAATTCCAAAAATTCCGGGGAACCAAACAGTTTTTGTTGGAAATTTTGGACCATGGATTACTCAGATTTGGAAAAAGGATGCTCCTTTGCACCACACTGAGGTGCAAGTTATGGATGAATCTTTTTTTATTCACTATTATGTTTAGATCAATTGCTTTAACTTTACACCATCAGTTATATTTATATGTGGTAACTATGATTTATTGTCCCAATGAACTGCGATGTATTGTTTCTATAGGCAGGTTACTCTGATTTTATATTTTTATTTTTTTGAAACAGAAGCCAGCATGTGCCCGAGAGCTGGTTATACTACTAGATGTCTGTCATACACTATCTTTCATGTGGTAGAGAAGGAATTGAATAACCTGGCAATATTTTTTGAACCTAATATGATGATATGAAATTTCTACTGCTCTTGTTCTACATGGCAAAAGTGTTTCTGTAAGAAACTGAAATATCAAGTTTTTGTGATGGAATATAATTCACACATTCTTTCGTCCAAATGTCAACCTCTCAATTCTTTTTGCCTAGACTCTGCAGCATTTTTTTTTTTTGCAATGGTGTTTGGCTCTCTGGCTTGAAGGAAACATACTAGATGATTCAATCTTTCTTGTGCATGGAAAACAATTTCCTGAGGGCACATCTACTTCCATGTTTTGTTGCCTAGCATGTATATTCACATAACATGAAATCTACTTCCATGTTTTGTTACCTAGCATGTATGCATTAAGAAACTGTTCTGATGATGTCGAGACTTGATCAATGTAGTTCACGTTGTAGTTCACACTTAAAATCACATATTTGATGTGTGCTCCATTTTAGTTTTGTGACCTCTATGGTGTCTCGCTTGCATCATTTGTTATTTCACCTACAAGGAAGTCAGGAGTGCCTCAGAATTTTTTGTTGAACTTTATCACAGTGTGATTCTTCCTTTTGATGCACTGACCTCGCAGGAGATGAGTTTCTTGCTTTACATATAATGGCAGGTGGTTGCAAATGAGGCTGCACCAATGGATTCCAACAATCGGGGAAGCTCTACTGCAACGACTTCCAACCAGACGTTATCTTTTGAAGAAATGCAGGATCAGCTGGAGCAATTCACATATGTGATGCAACAAAAGTTCCTGTCTGGTGAAGACACTGAGCATATGGACTATTCTCAGATCGATAATGATGAGATGCTTGATGACCATTGGTCCAGAGAAGCCAACTATGACGCAGAGGAAAAGTATTTCGAAGAAGATTAGTTAGTAATAGGCTGCTGTTTCGTTACCAGAGAAGCAAAGCTATTTGCTTATGTGATGATTATGTTCAGAACCCTGTAGAGTTAGCATGTGCTGTTGTATATAGAATCATCTTTTCATCTGAGACAGCGTACTGTTGATCTTTGCATCTTGCATCCCATGGTGTTATGTCCTTTCCTTTTGGTGAATTTCTTTCTTATGGCATGTTTCGATCTCATGAACTAAAACAGTATCTAGAAAGTGTTTTCTATTTTATTATTAGATTACCTTTTCCAATTCTCTTGATTTCTCTTGATTCTTGAGAACCATGGTTGGTTGAATTGTTGTAACTATGGATTTGATCTTCCCGATCCGTGCGTATCATCAACTTTGTATCTATTTGGGCCGATGCATGAAGTTGGCTGGATCATTATCAATAGTCCTGAACGTATCTTATGGGATGCAGACAATGTTCATTATCAATAGTACTGAACGTATCTTATGGGATGCAGACAATGTAGTCCATACATAATTAGTGTGTGTTAACTGATATTAATGCATTTAAGAGCTAACATACAATAATAAACCACTTTTGCCTTATACACATTTTATCTCGTGCGACATTCTCATACGGACAACCAAACATTTATATCAATTCAACCAAGATGGCCAAATACGAATTACCAAACAAACAATCCTTGTACGAATACAACCTGGTTTAACTGAGCTTGTTGCAACAACTCATGCGACGAGGCTAATTAATAAGTAACCAAACAAGCCCAAAGTGGAGATATTTATTAGTTCTTTTGCTCTTTTAAAATACAGAATAAATAGATAGATGGATAGATATAGAAACACACCCTAGGGATATAAGATATAAATAAAGTTTATAGTGACCTTTAGATGAGAGATATTTATAAAAAATTTCACATTTTACTATACATAACGGATAGACAGATAGAAAGATAGAGACTAACAATGGTGCACACATAATACAATACTCCTTTTATTTTAAAATTATATAAGTCACTATGATTTTTCTAAATAATATTTTTTATTATACATTTGGACATAGCCTGTACTTATGTTGGCGGTCAGATTGTCCTTGCCTTGCTTTTATCTTGGCGGACAGAGAGGATGCAGAGGAATAATACCACAGATCACGTCAACGGCGTGCTGATTGTCCACCGACCACCGCGGTCGGCGCGTCGATCTCACCAGATGACCATTGCAGCTAGGGACGCGATCGCGATCGGCTTGGCCGACCAAAGAATTTATTTACACATGGTAGCAGTACGTTACTGCAATGTATCGGTTTTACCTTCTTATTATTACTTGAATCTTCACCAAAATTATAACAATCAGCTTTCTCTTTGATTCAAAATTGTAACATGTAAATTAAGCACCTATCAATCGCTAACGATGCCGCTAAGCGTACATGTAATTAGAAGAAATGAGCCTTTGGTGTCGTCAGGCCCTGAGACGCTAATGGGGCACCACCAATTTGTCGGCGTGGCGTCGCAGCACGTTGTCCCTGAGCCGCCTGAGAGCGCCGCCGAACTCGGGCAGCTCCGCCTCGCCGAGCGCCTCCACGTCCGCCTCCCACCAGAACCTCCCCACGGCCGTGGCCAGCCGCACCTTGTCCGCGACGGCCTTCAACCGCTCCCCCTCCGCGTCCACGAGCCCCTGGCCTCGTCCCTCCTCCGCGCGGTGGCCTCGGCCCCTCGCGCCCGGCGACGGCGTCCTCCTCCTCCAGCGCGGTGTGGTGGCCATCATACGCATACGACTCTCCGGTGAGCGGCGGGGCGAGGCCGAGGCGGCTCAGCACGTGGTCCACGGACGGGGTGCCCATCGCGAACACGTTGCCGCCCCTGCGCCTGGCGGAGGAGGAGGAGGAGGAGGAGCGTCTGCCGCCCGCGGCGACGACAGCAGCGGCAGCAGGGTTCGGGGTCGCGTCCTGCTGCTTCTGGGAGAAGACGACAATGGCGACGTGCGCGCCGCAGAGCAGGTGCAGCTCCGACGCCTTCTTCAGCAGCCCGCCCTTGCGCTTCGAGAACGTCACCTGCCGCTTCTCCTTGTCGTGAATGTACTCGATTACGATGCGCTGCTTCCCCTTCGTTTTCGCCGCCCCCTCCTTCCCAGCGGGCTTCACCATTGTTGTTGTAAACGTGTTGGTGCTGCTTCGCAAATTTTTGCTGCTTCAGCTTTTCTGACATGTAAGATTGGATGATTGTTGGATTACCCTAGCTCACGGATCTTTTGTGTTTCCTATATACTACAAAGCTAAAGTTATTGGTTGTATTTTTACTTACCATATATAAATTTTACTTTGATACTTTGATTTTGATTTGATTCCTATTCCTACTAGTTTACGGTAACAAGATGCGATCTAGATCTTTTTTTTAATTAAAGATAGAGGTGATATCTCTATCTCTCCTCCGTATGTAGACGCGGTCACGCGCGTAACGTCTGCGCCGACCCAGCACGGACGGCGGCAAGGGCCCACCCGACCAGCGCACACAACCAATCCGCAACGGGCACGTCACCACCGACCCGACCCACCCGTGTTGCCCCGGCCCGAAGAATCCTCCTCCCTCAGATTCGAATCCGACCCGTGTCTCTCCTCTCCTCTTCTCTTCTTCTCCGACCCGCAGCCGCACGCGGCGAGGGCCTTGCTCTCTCGTTGCTTTCCCCCAAACACGACGAAAAGAGAAGAAGAGGACGCCTCCTCCCTCCCCCTCGTCTCCTCCTCCTCCGTCCTCTCCTCGGCTCTGCTCCTCCTCCCTCCCTATTTAACCCGTCTCCATCGGCCATTGCCCGCTCCTCCCGAAGTCGCCGGGAGCCACACGCATTCCCAGCCTATTTACCGCCCGCGTCGCCCCCCGCCGCACGCCTTCCCAGCCCCCACGCCTGACTGCCTGTTCCTCGACGCCGGGGCCCCTCGACGACCCGGCCCCGCCCCGCGCGGTGACACCAAGCCGGGACATGGCGCGCGGCGGCCTCGCCCACCTGCTCGCCACACTCCTCCTCTTCCTCCTGCTCGCCACGCCCCTCGCCGTCGGAGCTTCCGCCGCCGAGGCGGAGGCGGACCTCGTGCAGGGCGTGCTCGAGGAGGCGGCTCCGGACGCGGACGCGCAGCAGCAGCACCTCCTGCCGCGGCCGCTCGTCATCGAGCTCCCGTCGGCGCGGGCCGCGTACGAGCCCGGCGCCGACGCCGTGCCGCCGGACGTGCGGTGCGCCAGCTGGCGGCTCGCGGCGGAGGCCAACAACCTCGCGCCGTGGAAGGCGGTGCCGGCCGAGTGCGCGCCGCACGTGCGGGACTACGTCACCGGCGCCGCCTACCGCTCCGACCTCGACCTCGTGGCGCGGGAGTCCGCCGCCCGCGCGCGCCGCCGCGCCGCTCGCCGGCGACGGACGCGACGCCTGGGTGTTCGACGTCGACGAGACGCTGCTCTCCAACCTCCCGTACTACGCCGACCACGGCTACGGGTGAGCTCTCCTCTCCTGCCTCCGCCCGTGTCCGTCTCCACCTCACGCTCTCGCATCCCCACGTCCACAAAAAGAAAATAAAAAAGGCGGAAATTTAGTCACGAAATCCCCGAATTTTTATTTGACCATCACATTGCGTGTTCAATTCCGCGTTTGTCTACGCACGAAACCGCAACGAATTTTAGTGGCAGGCACCAGCTGCTTTATCTGAATTTGACAGTGCTCTCACATGCCATGCTTGATTTTAATAATTTCTATATAATCCGCAGGGCTGAGCTGTTCGATCACCACAAGTTTGACGAGTGGGTGGAGAGAGGCGAGGCGGCCGCCATCCCCTCCAGCTTGAAGCTCTACAACGAGGTTCGCGAGCTGGGGTTCAAGACCTTCCTGCTCACGGGCAGAAGCGAGGCCCACCGAGGCGTCACCGTGGAGAACCTCAACAAGCAGGGGTTCCATGACTGGGACAAGCTCATACTCAGGTATGCCTCGCACATTAGTTTGGTACACATTGCATGTACTTCAATATTCTGTGCTAGTAGGATCTGCCGTTGCTGCATTGCCTTTTAGTAGTTCTTCAGAACAATTGGTATGATAAAAAAATGGATTTTGTGAATAATTCAGTTGCTCTCTAGTGTTCCCCAAAGCGTGCTTGGATCAGAGATATATGCAGCAATGCACTAGCATTATCATATAGCCTCCAAAAGTACATTATTGCCATGAAATATTCAGAATCGTTTTGGTTGAATGCTGAGCTTGACATCGTCTAAGCTCGGTCAAATTTGTCACCTGAACACTTTGTATGACCTAGTACTATCATTCAACGTTCATTGTTTGTTCATGCTGGAACCCTGAGACGTGACTTTAAAATATACAGGGCAGCAGGTGACCGCAACAAAACCGCGACAGTCTACAAATCAGAAAAGAGGAAAGAACTGGAAGAAGAGGGTTACAGGATCCTAGGCAACTCCGGCGACCAGTGGAGCGACCTGCTGGGTTCTTCCATGAGTGCTCGTTCTTTCAAGCTCCCTAACCCAATGTACTATATCCCGTGACAGAAACTGAAAACAGGGCGGGTGAAAGGTGTGCTGTGTTTATTGGATGCACATTCTACCAGGCCCGATTGAAACATAGTGCTGACTGATGATGGAAAATGGAAATAATTTCGCAATGGAATTTAAACTGTACAAATGCTTTCACTAACTTCGTGTAGTATACATTACCTGTAAGTTCGATTGTAATGATAACATGCGAAGAGAGTAAGTTCGACTGTAATGACGACATGTAAAGAGTTACTTTTATAAAAAAATAGTTGGTGGCTTCAGCCTTCAGGGATATAGGCCTTTGCGTGATCTCGCTATTCCTTAAACTAAATTACCTACATGGCTACTTAGAAATTTCGCTATGATTCAGTTGAAATTTAAAGTACGTTCTAGCGAAAGAGCATCGTCAAACACTCGTCTGTCAGAATAGATGCACCTTGACTTCACTACAGCAGGATAGAACGACCAGCTGTAGCAGATAGGCTGCTACGAGGGAAGCTGGATGCATTACGGATGCATCACCGTATATGATGAGTAGGCGGCTGACAAAATCATATAATAGGTCGCCAAATACAACCACAGCAGTAGCATGCTAAACAAACGTTAACTCAAAACACCAATCTGCTATAACAATATGTAAATACTCTGGTGTGACATAGTTCAGCAGGAATTGTTCCAATTCTTTGGTCGAAATCAAGAACAGGTACAGTGAAAAATTCATAGTGGAAGCCAAATTCACTGCACCATGGGATCAGGGTTCCCAGCAGCAAGAATATCAAGCAAAGAGTTGTGGGCCTCCAGCTCGTCGTGCCACAGGGGTAGCTTGTCGCCAGGGTAAAAGTTCCTCTTCACACCATCCGCATTTATCTGCATCATAACCAAATGAGTTTTTAACTAAAAAAAAGGAGATCGTGGCCACAGAGAACACAAGCAAACATAGGAAATGGCAGTATGAGACAAGTAAAGGCAAAACATAAACATAGTTTGCAAGGTAAACCTTGAGAAAATGAAAACTGAACACATAGATAGAATTCACTGAATCAATGTCGTAAGCAAGTGAATCCATCAAGTAACAGACGAGTAAATGGTATAGCAGGCTATCAGCATTGAGATAAGGCATTCCAATTGATCTTATACTTTCGTTATAATTCAGTTTGGTAAAATCAATTTTATGAACAGAAAGAATATAATAGCACCACACCAGGAATTAAATGATTAAACACTACGATTTTTTGTTACAGCTGATTAAGTTTCACTTTGAAAGCTATCGAAAGCATCATGCTAGATTTGGGTCAAAACCCAACATAGCATAAGATAATCCATGACACCCAACTAGTTTAGGTGATTGCTATGTTGCAGTAATTCTGAAGGGAACTGAGCATGTAAAATTGCATAAAAATAAAGAGAACTTACTGTAACTGTACGGACAACCCCTCCACTAGCACCATCACGAGCCATAGCAAGGGAAACTACCTTCACCACAAATTTCTGTATATATGAACATTGGAAACATATTAGGAAAATTGGGGTTAGTTTCATACTCTTTTCGCTTTACACAATTAATAACCTTCAGTCCCACTACTATGCTAAAGAGAATATCTCAATTCGAGGATCTAAGAAGGAACTTGCTGGCATACCTCTGCCTCTTCCTGGCTCATTCCCTCTTTCCATTCATGATCAAGAAGAGCATATAGGTAACTGGAACCTGAACCTGCAATTCAGAGATAATATAATAAGTGTCAGAAACAATACCTAATGTAGCATGCATTCAAGAAAATAGCAAAGGGTCGTATTTCTCAGCAAAGCAAGTTTTTTCATAACGAGATTTAGAGCATGAACACTCCAGATATCATGTATAACTCAAACAGTAAGTGATTAATTACTACTCCCTCCGTTCCAAATTGTAAGTCGCTTTGACTTTTTTGGTTCATCCATTTTGCTATGTATCTAGACATATTATTATATCTAGATACATAGCAAAATGGATGTACCAAAAAAGTCAAAGCGACTTACAATTTGGAACAGAGGGAGTAGATCACTAGCCAGAGCACAAAAGGTATGTCACAGCAAAGAGAATAATGGAAGTAGCATTGACATACTCACTTAAAGGAAGGGAACAATGCAACTTTATGGGCAAAATTATATACCTCCAATTGCAAATGGTTGCTTCAAGATCGTTCCACCAAGAGGGACCGAGAAAATTTGACCTCCCTCATACTTATCCCATCCTCCAACAATCATGCCAGCTTGCAACATGTTCTGGATATTAATAACAAAACATTCATTTTTATTGTTCTACAAGAGTTTAACATCAAATTCCAACACCAGGTGCTTATGAATGAGGAAAATTAAAGTGTGTTTTAACAGTCTCTGCTCGATTGCTATGGAACATACCTTGTTCTGATAAGCTAGCAACCTAACCAAGTTGGCTGCAACTTTAACAGTAGCTGGTTGTCCAAGTTGGATTCTGCACAGGAGGATAATTTTAGCATTAGCTACCTTGCATGTAAAATATCTCAAGTAATTGCATACCATCATATTTATCAAAGAGACCTTAAGTATCATTCAGTATATTGATTTATCAAATGGGAGATTAATGTAAGGTTGTGTATGAAGAACAAACTTACGTGTGTTGGTGGAGGAAATAACGTACATAGTCCGAAATGACTTGTGTATCAGCAGCCTGGGATAAAATTAAAATAGCAAGAGTTTTACATGTGAACTAAGAACTTGCAAAAGGATTGTGCCATCTCTGGCACCATACAAAGGAGGAATTACATTCTATTAAGAATTAAGAAAAAACAAAACAAGGCAGTCTAACAACAGCAATGAGAATAACTACTAGCTTGTATGTTTTTTGACTGGTTCAGATCAACAGTCAGATATTCCCGTCAATGAATGTCCATTAATAACTTATCAAAGGGACAAAGTGAGAAGAAATACTCAAACATTCTAATACAACAATAACATTAGAAGACAACGACACTTACAGATCCGGAGCGACAGACATACACATTGTCAGTCAGTTGAGTTATCTTGTCTGAAGCACGGTTGGCTACATACATTCCTGAGAGCACGGAAAATATTAGAACTTGGCCAAAATAAAAATAAAAAATTAAGAAAACATCAGCTTAATAATGAAATCTATTTGGTGGAAACAGGAGCAAAAGCATTTTTCTGGACTGGTAAAGAGTACGACTCTTCAGGAACTCAAGGAGGCATGTTTTCTAGTAAGAAGACTTAAGTTACTCAAAAGGATTACTCATCTGAGCCTACAATTTCACAAGAACTATGATCATAGTCAATGTGGCAAAAAACGAATTGTAACAGAGGGTGTCAGTTTTAGTTTAATTAATGCAATACAGTGCACAGCTCAGAGTTGGACTATTTTATATTTTTTCTTCAGAAATAAAGGCCGAAACTCATCCATTAATGGTCTAATGAAGAATTAAACAGACTGCAGAGGAGGGTCAGCTTCCCCTCAACACAGGCAGCTGCTAGCACCCAAATTCCTCTAATCTCGTAACTCGCAACTGAACGACTAGTATTCGCCCAATCTCGCCAGTGTAAATTAATCATGAACCTAACAGAGGCAGCACACATCACGCCGCCGACATCACCAGTAAGGCCCTCAATTCCCAACGATCCAAGCGAAAACCTAGGCCCACAACGCCATCCCCGCGCCAGCGGCACGATCTCCTGTGGCATACACAGATCGATAGGAGCCAAAGGGCGTACCAGTGCTGGTCCTGGAATCGGCGCCGAGGACGACGCCGCCCTCGTAGCAGACCCCGACGATGGTGGTCCCCATCCGGTGCTCTCCGGTGGTCGGGGCCTCGCCGGCGGCGGCGGAGGAGCCCGCGTGCGAGGCGTCCATGGCGGGGACGGCGAGATCCGCGGCGGCAAAACCCCTACCCCTAGTCGGCGAGGCGAGGCGAGGCAGAGCGGAGTTCGAGCGGAGGTGGTCTCGATTCAGCCATTCAGTGGAGCGGCGTTTTGTTTCCTCCCCTTCGGCGTTGGCCAACGTCCCTCGCAAGAAAGAAACTGAGAAAAGAGAAGGGGACGTGTTAGGTTCGGCAGTTGGGCCGGACCCAGTCAGTCATGTTAGTGTTCATTCAAGCTTTGGGCCGACACAGTTAAAAAAAAAGCTTTGGGCCAACGTATTACTCGGCCTATAAAGGAGAGAAACTAAATGGAAAGTTTTTTTTTTTTTATCTTTGCCATTACATTTTTCTAACTTTTAAAATATGCCATTATAATTCACCTTGTTCTACTATGTTTCATGCGTACCTAGGCCCACCGCAGGCTTTGTATTCTCTCGTATCTCCCTGTCTTACCCCTATGGACACGGATAAGGCTGTAAATCTGGCCTCCCCATTCATCTCTCCAACAAACCATCTTTGCACACACCATTGCCGCCATCACCTTCCTACATTTCTTGTCGCCCACGCGCCCGCTTGCCTGTTCCGTCTTCCATTGCTGACGATGAGTACTAGCCAGTTGAGGGGAGTGGCGATAACAGGCTCCACCTTAACTGAGTTGGAGATCTAGAGCTCGCGGCTACCCCCACTCGTGGTTTGCCTGAGTTGTCGCGTCCCTTTGATATAAATTAAAAGCAAATAGCGAGTAACTTTCAGCCAGACCTTGGTCAAGTGCCCAAATAACATCAAAGTATTAAATTTTGAGTTTTTGGATGGTTTTGAAGTGACTCATAAGGTTTCATGGGATGCATGATGGTCCAACAACATATGGCATCATCATGTCCAAGGCACAATAAGATGCGTACTTACGTGACCTAGAGGAATAACAAATTTGGGCGAAGAAGATGATTCATTTCACTGCAAGGAGATGGTGGACATTATGGACCTAAAGCAAGAATTGGTTGAAGTAAAGCAAAAGCTTGATAGTGTTGTGACTGGTCTTTAGGTCATGAAGGTGCAAGTTCAGAAGCAAAAGATAGATTATGCTATCTTAGCAATAGTTTATGTTGGTGTAGCTATTGGGTCATGATGGAGAACGAAGACACCGATTGTATTCATGATTTACTTCTCCGTCCTCCGTCGAGTCGGAGTCTTCCTGCCATACAACAACCACTTGATAGTCTAGCTGTAGACTTACCAATAAAAGCATCTACGGAGAAAAATTATTTCATTAATTAATTATTAATTCTACCACCCAGGTCCACCCAGAGAGCATGTTAGCTGTCGACTTCAACAGCACTCCTGTGAACGCCCTATATACCAGCTGGAGGATCAAGATGATCGGGACCAAGATGACGCACCACGGCGCTCTCGTGGAACCAGGGCACAAGTCGATGCTTTGTGATTTGTGAAGGCGTCCGTGAGCTCTGGCAAAGCGCAGAAACATTCGATAGAACCACATAATCATTGACAGAAGTATATGAACCGCGCGCGTATGTATGCCGTATTTCAGCTGGTGGCTCTCTTTGACTTTGACCAATTGTAATAAATTTGGCTATCACTTGACTACCTTGCACAAGTATTAAAACTTGATACCTGTACTGTAATTATATATATATATATATATATATATATATATATATATATATATATATATATATATATATATATATATATAAGGGTGAGTTTTCTATACTCCCGGAGTATCTACTCTAAGTAACACCGTCAGACTATCTAACGGGGTGCGTTAATAGCTCTGACTGGTCAAGTATGATGGGTGGGTATATATACGGCTGGGGTTTAAATTTTTTTGAAATATACGGCTGGGGTTTAATTTTTTTTTTTTGAAATCGTACATGTGGTGTGCATGCATCTGCGAGTTGTATATCCGGATATACTACTGCTTTTGTACAAATACTCCGTGCTTTTTAAAGTTTAATAAAGAAACTATGGTACGTTGTATACATTATTTTATTATGTAGAGAGTATATTGATTACATACGCACACTTTCGGAGTATGGTTCACATACGTGTATACATGTTTAGCGTGAATAACGTATGGACGTGTACATTTTTCATAAGGAGTACTTATTCATACTTTTTGAAAAGAAGTATATACACATACTTTATTTCATGGAAGACGTATTCCTTGATACTTTTTAGGAGGAATATGTACGCAAACTTTTTTCTAGTATCCATACATAAGCCCAGATTTATCTAGCATGTATATATACTTAATTAAACAACCGGCCGTATATATATATGTGTATGCATTCACGTATGGAGATATAGAAAACAACGAGTATGTATTCACACTATTTTTGGGAATAAAATATATACTTATGTTATGTGAGAATGGAGTATGTGTATATACTTCTGTTGACAAAATTACACCAATATAACACTCACATGTAGAAATCAAAGCATTACTGACACAAACCCAAAGATAATAGAACCAGCCTTCACTGCCAATGCCGGCATCCTATCTGTATGGATTCCTTTGTGGTGCAGATGGTGGCAGTTTCTGCTCCTCCGCTAGCTAGATGCTCACGCCATGAGAAAGCCAGGATAGATACATCCACCGTCGAGCCATCGCTGGATACTCACCGTTGGCCGGACACCAGTCCTGGGGGCTGTGGCAAAGAAAAATTTATGTTAGTTCAATTCAGAAACTAGCATGTAGATTGGAACCAAATGATCAAGGATGAAAAAAATGAGATTGCGTATTAAGGAGTAGACATACCACGCACGCATGCAGCTGTGACACCGCCAACGGAGACCAGCGCGCGGTGTCGGCTCCTCCGATCCTTTCTCGCACGATAGAGAACACATGAGGATTTACGTGTACGTCGCGACGCCACCGGTGGAAGGCAGGGAAGTCGCAGCAAGTTACTGTCGAGTGTCGAATGTCGATCTGGATATGGACGCCGCCGAGGAGTGGAAGACAGGGGCGTCGTCACGGCCCCCTGAGTGACGCTGGGAAGTGGTGGAGTGGACCGTGCCGCTGCCTCTGCGTGGACGATCGCTTCGCCCGGTGGTGGAGGGCCCCGCGCCGCCACCAACGACGTCGCCAGGAGGCGGCTCACCTTCGCCGCCGTGAGAGCTTCGCCGCAGCCGCCACGAGAGCTCACCGTAGCCGCCGCTAGGAGAGATCGGAGGGAGCCGCCGCCTGCAGTCCTAGAGAGATGCGAGGAGAGATAAATAAGCTACGTATATACTCGGCCCATCGTCAAGATCCGCTTTCCACGCTAATTATCCTCCCATCCTGACGTACGCTAATTCTTTAATTCACGTATATACGCATATACTAGTACAAACGGCGGGGTCAAGTTGTTTTTTAATCCGTTAGCTCCGTAACTGGCCGGCCTCTCAACGTGTGTGTACTAGGAAGAGGGAGTAGTTACTCCTAGGGAGTAGGAAAAATTTACCCTATATATATATATATATATATATATATATATATACTAGGAAAAAAATGCTCGTGCGTTGCTACGGGATAAGGATCGTGTATGTGGTTGGGAACCCTATGATCCTTCTTCCTCCTTGTTAGCATCACCCTACTCTCGCTTGCAGACTCGCACCCCCCCTCATCTGCCAGACTGCCATGCCTTCCATATATTTGGTCCAACACCCGTGTCTGCGGCTCAATGCAGGATAGTGCCCCACCAACTTTCCATGCGGCCCAACCCTGATGACACGGCTGCTGCATGTTTTTTTTACGCTATGAAAAAATAAAAATAAAAAAGCTATGGAAAAACATACCAAACTATGCTCGGGAAAAGAAAAAACCTTAAAAATGTGTCGATAAACTACTCACCCTTTTTAGTAATGTAGATTTCACGCACGTCTAGCATAACCGTTAACAGATTTTTATTTCTTTCTTTATTTATTTTGCTAGCAATTATGCTTGTGTGCTATGGAACTTAATATATTTTATAATCAGACTCCATCATTGTTAAATGCGACATGTATGAGTACAGATTATAAGTCTAAACTCACGTATAGGATACAGAGGGTGTGAGCGTATTTTGGAAAGTAAAAAAAGGAGACTCATAATATATTTATTATTGTTTTATTATATATAAGAAAAAACAAGAGATAAAAAAAGTGAAGAGAAAGTCACATATAGAACCGATGGTAGAAGAGAAAGACAAAAAAGAAACGGAACATGACATTAAGAAAAACAACCATGGTTTTTCAGATCTAATGGTGTGTCCTAGCCACTTGAAAAACTCCCGCGTATATCTCAGGTCCAAAGCATAGACCCATGGCTGGTTTATCTCACGGAGCTGTTGTGCCGCTATATTGTAAGGGTGGGGGTTCGAAGGTTTTTTTCAATCTGCGTGAGAAGATATCTTCTTAAATCGAAATACCCGACGGCTATTTAGCCACCATAGATAAGTTTTTTAGATTAGGTTAGACTGATAGAAATTTTGTCTTTTAAATATTATTTATTATATAGATATAGATAATAATCGTATAAAAATAGATTGCCAACTGGACATAATTTACGGACGGTGTCTTAGGAGGGCTCTAGAAGTAAAAATCTACCGTCCACAAAAGAGGCGACCGGCCAAGTGCAAAAGAGCCAAAAAAAAAAAAAAAACAAAGCAAACACCCTTGTACGAGCTGAGCCTGGTGATTGGGCCGACGTGGGGACGGAGTGACGGTCGCAAGTCAAATTCCGAATTTGTTTCAGTGTCAATTTCGTTCTTTGTGCAGCAAAATAATTCCGTTCTATTTGGGCAGCAAAACAAAAGACGTGGAATTGTATTCTTTTTTTAATTGGTCGAGCCAGGTAGGCAAGCATGTTCCAAAGCGGACTTTGCCTCGTTATGGACGACAATGGGCTTATTTTAACCATGTTTCGATTAAATACTGAGACTCATATAAAATACTATCAACAGTATTTGATTTGTACCATATGAAAAATCAAGAAAAGATCAACTTAGTTTAATTAGGTGGCAATTGACATAAGATTAAACGCTAGCTTATGTACGTGTGCGATGTGGTTTTGCAATTCCAAACTAAGAGACGAAGAGTGACGATGCACGAAGTTAGTTAGGAGAGGCCATACTAAAAAAAAATGGTACCAAAAATTTGAAGAGAAAATTTGCCTCTTTATTAATAGGGAGGGATATATATATATATATATATATATATATATATATATATATATATATATATATATATATATATATAACTAACTTGCTAGTTGCACATTTCAGTATATAAAAAGGGAATTTTTATTCAACAACAAGTAGAAATCTCCTACAAAGCCCGTGAGGAAACACAATGCTGAGAACGGAATATAGAACATAAAAAGGGCACTGAAATATGCCTCATTCACTTACTAAGACTTGACAGTCGAATTAATCAAAGCAAATACTTATTCTCATCACCATGGTCCATCCGTCCACGGGTTTATTAGAGCAAGCCTACTAAAAGTTGCCAGCTGCAGGAGGGGCAGTTTACTTCATTCACTCGTCTTCATCAGCAGTAGCAGGTGGAGGCATCGGAGACAGCGAGGTGCCCGCCGCTGCCGGTGCTGCTCCAGCAGGTCCAGGCCACAGCGCATACACGTCGGTATGAGGGGCCAGCTCCGTGACGTCACGCACGAACGGAAGGCCCAACTGCAAGGTGAGATCCGGCGACGGTGGTGGTGGCGCCGCCGCCATTAGTTCCTCCACGGCCGCTGGGGCCACAGGTGTCGGCGGTGCTATAGCCTGCTGCTGGTTAACGTTCTCACGGTACAGGCGTACAAATTCAGACATTGGCTGCACGTAATCAGCCAATCCCATCCTAGCAAGACCAGCGATTAGGTCATCGGCGGTGATAGTCAGACGCCAATCTCGATGGCACTCCTGCATGGCAGCCTGTGTGAGGGCCGCAGAGAATTCCACGATGCAATCATCCATGATCTCCTTGGCACCACTTGTGACCCTTGAGTCTTGTGGTAGGACTTGACGCATGATTCGTGTTATAGTGGCTTTTGGAATAGTGTACTCTTCGGATGGTTTTGATCCTGCAGATACTAAAAAAATTTATTAGGTATCTCATATCATATTTGACCAAGTACATGAAGAGCTCAACAAAAATTGTACCAAAAAAATTATTTATCGAAACAAATGCAATATCGACAACCTGGATATGTTTTCTAATCAATTTTTAATAAATAACCAATAACCTAATAAGTTGCAACTCGCTATTTTGTTGGTATCGCTTGATAACTTTTTAAATCCTTTTTGAAAGGAAAAGACATATCTCAGTCTAACCGGTTTCTTTGTCAGTAGTGCTTTTATGTAGCCTGATCTAGCTATCGACAACGATCTGTTTACATATTAAATCTCGAACTGCTAGCAACAATAAAACTTGCCCTCCTAAGAAACATCATAAGTGTAGCAAAACTCACCTTCCAGATCATCATGGTGTTGATCATTTTCTTGAGCTTTGCTCATGGCTCTTGTAATCTTGTATTTGTTATTCATGTTGAACAAAGTCGATGTATTTATAATCATCTAATGAAGAAAGAGAATTTTTACAAGTGTTATTTATGATTTTTGCATGTGTGACACTTGTCATTAATTGTATATTCTAATCATATAATAAAAAAGAAAACTTACATGTGTCATATATGATTTTTGCATGCATGCCACTTGTCATTGGTTGTAGATGTATAATTTTGTATATCTGCCACTTGTCATTGATCTTAAATGATAACTATTTAATGAAGAAAAAACATATATCATATATGATTTTGCATGGGCACCACTTGCCACTGACTGTGCTGGTAATGGAGAGGTGGTTGAAGAAAATTTAAAGTTAAATCTGATGGATTTTAAAAAGAAACAGAAGGAAGGAAATTAATAGTAGATGAAATATTTCAGAAAAACTACAACCTTCACAACATCGTATCATACAACTTATGGTGCTACGTGTATTATTTAACCCATTTAAATACAATGTTAAAGAATAATTTTATATACAATGGAATTCCTAACACCTAGCTAATAAGTTCATACTGCTCGGTGATCCTTGCGTGCTTACATAAGCTGTCGTCACACTCACCAAAGGCTTGGTCTTGGTATGCCACTGTGTGATTATATGCATGAGGTCGTCACGTACACCATTCAATAAAACTTGTCTAATTAATATTGACAAACAAGTCATCATTTTTTTAATAAAAGACAACTGGACTTGACAGCCTTGCACTAGCAAGCCGTTCTTTTTATGTTGAATATGGTGTACTAGAAGAATTTTTCAGCAAGATTGCCACGGAAATTTTGAACAAAATTTTAATAGAATATAGTGTAAGAACATTAACAAAAATATAAATTACATCAATTTTATTGTTAAATGATAGCAAAAGGCTTCTTGAAGCATATATTATAATTTAATATGAGTTGATGAAGGTTCTATCTACTATATGGCTAAACACTATATGTCAAACAATCTGAATAGTGAAGGATGCAACTGTGCAAATTTCATAATGTTGTCACTATGGTTGATAATTACAGTGTTTGTTCATCCTTTTATAATGAAAATCATCATTGCACAAGTGGAAGGAGTTTTACAAATAAATATAATGCTTGTGAACAGATCAGACAAATAAGAAGCTCCTTGAATCGTCATATAGAGAAATATCAATTTCTGCATAGAAACATAATAGCATGCATGCAGCTTGCAGGTAGACGTAATCTCTGGATCCCTTCATCAATCATCAGGGTGTTTGCAGTAGTAGTACCTCTCAAGCTGTCATGAAAGTTTGTCTGCTTCCCTTTCGCCAAGCTAATCTCCATGCATGTACCCATTGCAAAATGAGCCGCTAAGAAACCTGAAACACAGAAGACAACAAAAAATCATAGAAAATTAGTTCCAGGCTCTAAATGCAAGTGGTGGGAGGCACATTTTAGTCATGATGCGGGATGCTCAAGATAAACACGCCTCACTGATGTTGAACTTATATACTGGTTGGTAATAGATGAACCAAGAATTGGTGGACAGCGGTTTTAGCTGAAATAAAGATTTTTGTGGCTTTAGTATGCAAATGCTTGGAAGGAGAAAGGACAAAAAGAGATGAGGAGGCACCACTATGGCTGCTAATAATTGCACGTTAGATATGCACATGTCTCACAGTGGGAATTGGATTTTGTTTTGATAGAATCTCAATGTGAATTTGATTGTATAGATAATTCATGACTGAATCGTCGAGGTGAAGCGCTAGGGCCTGAGGAAGGCTCGATGGGCGCCCTAGTGATGGGCCAATAGCGCTGATGGATGGATGGCTACTGAAGGACCGAAAACGGCGACCAGAGGGGGGGGGGTGAATGGGAGCCTCAAATTTCTTTCGAAACTTTCGACCGCTGTCCCAAAAACGAACCCCAAAACCAAACCACAAGCAAGCGGTAAGATCACGACCTAACAGGTAGGTGGATACCGTTGGAGATGTCCAAGAGATACAGCGGATCAACCGAGGAAGGTCTGAGACGAGCACTCGACGAAACTCCAAAAGCGACGCACTCAATTCCTATGGAGAAGGAGAGAGTGGCCAATCCAAAATACTCAAGCCAACTTGTGACAAGAGTACTTGGATATGAAGTACGTGATGCCACGAACCCAACGCAACAAACGGAACTCGAATCGGACCTCGGACGGTCAAGAAGCGAACAACTCAGCGAAACAGCCTTCAGACCCTCATACCGGACCTCATACCGGACGTGTCCGGTATTCACGACTTCAGACCGGACACACTCAGCTCATACCGGACCTCATACCGGACGCGTCCGGTATGCACCGGACCCCAGTTTCAGCACAGAGCGACTTTGGGAGAAAAATAGAAAACCCAATCAAACGGTGTCCAAAAATCGTGAAATTTTAACCCTAGAAACTAGACACACAGAGGAAGGTCTCCACAAAATTTCAGCTCAAAATTCCAAAGTTAAGTCTACCAGACCTGTCCGGTATTCACACCGGACGTGTCCGGTATGCACGGGCAGAAACCTGGAAAATTCGATTTCGAATCCAAAACTCAACCAAATCAACTCCGATTGATCTGAAATTTTGCAGAGGGGTTCACAAGGTAGTTCTAAAGCTACTCCATGAAGATCACAACCCCAAACACACTACAACTCCAAAAATCAATGAAATCCGATTCAAGAGCAAGTTTTCCCGAAAAACTTCGATTCGACCCGATCTGTGGATTCGTGAGGAATTGGATGAAATCCTTCGGTGGAAAGGATCAACCCACGACCAAGATCAAGTAGAAACAAGTGGTTCGCAAAGAGATGGGTCACAGCCCGAGAAATCGCTAAGAACGCAAAGAGGAGAAAGAGGGGAAAAACGAAGAACGCGAAGAACAAAACGCGAATCAATGCAAGCAACTCAATGATCTGACTCCACGAGGAAACATGGAGGATTCGGGACCTCCATTCCCTTCACACGAGTTTGATTACACTAATGAAGGATTAGTGGACCTCTCTCACTCACCAAAGAACTAGAGGAAGAAAACCCTAAATGAGAAAATGCAAATGGGAGAGGTGAGGGAGATGGGGCTCCCCCTCCACCTTACTTATCGACCGGGCTTATTTCATTTTCCAGTTTTTGCCCCCCGATACAACTCGAGCAAACCGCCTAGCCCTAGGGACATTGCGGTCCAACTCGAACCGACTCGATGCAATCTTTGATCCGACGGCCACCGCGCTTTCTCACCGGTAGCTTCGCCTCGACGCGAATTCCCCGATGTCGCCATGTGCCGTCCCGTCCGCCTCGGGACCTCCGCCCGTGGTTTTGAGGCTCAACCCAGAAAACCCGCCGGTTGGTTTTGAGGCCCAAACCACCGAAACCCTCCACCGTTGGTTTTGAGGCCCAAACCAACAAACCGGCCCATGTCCTTGCACTTGAAGCCGGGCGCCCCAAGAACGCGATCCCGCCCGGTGATTCCGGGTCCCTCGGGCCCAAGTCTCGATGCGTCCGCCCTTTCACCGCTCCCGGTCCATTCGGCGCGGCCCGCCATCACTTGACCTTCACCTCGCCGTCGGCCACCGCCTCCATGCTCGACACCTGCACAACACAAACCAAGACACATGTGGAACTCGTGGCTTTTACCACCGTCAGTAGCACCCCATCCGAGATGCTAGTAGTTGAAACAATCACTCATCATCACAACCGAACCACAAGTATAAACCTTGTGTTCGCAATCTCCCCCTTGATGAGTGCATTGTTCAACACCAACACACCACGGCTGAGAAAAAGAAATAGAAGAAGAAGAAGAAAGGAAGAAAGCTTCCCAAACGACCAAAAGCCAAAGAGAAGCCAAATGTGGTCATTTGAAGCAAGCACAACTTGGTCCCCAAAGACATGGGCAACGGCTCGACGCAACCAAGCAAAACATGGCTAGCCCTCAAGAAAAGGCAGAAAACGGGCTCAACACCACTAGCCAAGCAAGAAGCACTCGAAAACGCTAGATCCTCCAGAAAAAGGTAAGGCTCAACACATCTAGCAAGAAGCAATGCAAAACAACTCCCCCTGAGCAAATGCATATATGAGTGCACACAATCTTCTCCCCTTCAACCCTTGAGAACTAGTCTCTCCCTCTGAGAAGACAACCTTTCAAACATGACAATTGACTCTCCCCCTTGTTTCATGAAAGCTTGTGTGTGTCAAATTTCTCCCCCTTGTTGAATAATGCACACAGCAAGCCTAAAATGCAATGAGATGCACATGAATGCAGTAGCTTCAAATATATAGCAATCAGAGTGAAAAGATGCTCTAGCCGGTAAGACAAGTGAGTATAGCAACAATATACAAGTGCTGGCAAATGCTCAAACTGATCAGCTGATACGAAATATGAAGTGTAAGCAGTTTTGAACAGTTCTTAAGCAAGTTAAAAAGGAGTTCACCACCAAAGATAGCACATAGCAAGCATAAGCTGGAAATCAACCTAGTGCTAGCAAGGATATACAAGGTGAACTAACCCAAACAGCGGTCACACATCATGTCAAAGACGAACCTAAGACTTGTGTTTTTATCAAATGTCATTTTATCAGAGTTTGCAGCTTAGCACAAGAATTAGTCAAAACATGTGTGTGCGAGAGGTTATCTGTATTGTCAAGCCTAACTTTTCAACCAAGCGGAGCCTATGTCAAACGACAATCAGGAGCTCAAAGCAATGGTTTCGGTCATCCATTGCAAGGCTCAAGTTCATCCAAATGTGCAATTTGAAGCAGTCTCGATACCTTGATGTGGGACAATACAGACCCATCTCGATCTTTTCATCTCACTTAGCTTAGTTGTCAAATTTTAGCACAAGTGAAGTGTCTAAGCAAGTGAATGACTCAAAGCATGAGACATAGCAACCTAGCATATACAAGACAGCATAAAGGGATCTCAACATCTTACACATGCTAGGTACCGTCTCAAGCGGTGAACATTTTCAGATTTCAGTAAGTTTAATCAAGTTCACATTAAAAAATCATGCTCAACTCATAACATGTAGCAGATGATCAATGAGAGCCTAAGCCGACAAACACCACAAAGTACTCACATGGCATACTAACAAGAGCATAGTTTCATTCCAAGTGTTATATACATGAAGCTCAAAATGCAAGTATATCACAAAATGCAATGCAAATGCACTCACTACAAGAAATCCTTCTTTCTGTGACAAAATGTCTCATGACGGGGCCAATTTTTGTCATATAATGTAACATAATATGACAAAAATTTCTGTAGCGTCACAAAATCAGAAGACCTAGAACTATTTATGATGGCACTATTTTTTTGTCACATAAAGATACCAAGTGTTGTCACAAAATATCGGGCCGCTAGGAGCCGATCGTCGCCTACGAATTTATGACGATGCATACAATTTTTATGTGACGATAGTAGACAAATCACTAAATGTTTTATCAAATATGATGAACTCCAATGTTATAAACTAAATCAACGGGAGCTGGACCCTTGACCCATATTTGTCGGGTTCGGAGTTGGGCCTCAGCCTATGTGAAAGTGCAGAGAGGGCCCGAGTGGAGGGAGACAGGCAGGGGCCCGAAATAGAAGGGCCGAGAGATGTTTTTTCTTATTACTTCTTTTTCTTTTTAATTTTTAAATCTATTTTGAGATCAAATTTAAGAGCTTTAAATTGTTCAAACAAATTCAGACGAAGAAAGGACCAATACCAAATTTTTAGATCTCGATGAGTTAGACAACTTTGTTGTTGCTCACTTTTTCATTTGAAATCATTTTATGCGGCAAAGATTATATTCAAATTTATCAATTTTTGAAACACAAATTTTGAAACCCAAAATAATTTCAGTTGAAAAAGTCATGAACATAACATTTGTACAACTCATCAAGATCAACACTTTTTATTTTAGTCATTTATTCATCCGACAAAGTTATAGTAACATTGTTCACAAATTTTACACATCTCTCTCATAGTTTATGAAACTATAAGAGAGATGTGTAAAACTTATGAATAATGTTACTAGCATTTTGTCGGATGAATAAATGACTAAAATAAAGTTTGTAGATCTCGATGAGTCTGTGCAATCTTGTTGTTGATGACTTTTTCATTTGAAAGTATTTAGTACCCCAAAAAACTGTTCGTCGTTCTAATATATTTGAAATTCAAAATTTGAACTGTCCAAATAAAGATGTATGAAAAATTGACCAAAATAAAAAATATAGATATCATTGAGTTCTACAATTTTGTTGTTGAGAACATTTTCATTTGAAATATTTTATTGCACCAAAAACCTATTTGCCATTTTCAAATTTTGAATTTCAAATTTCAAATTATTCAAAGTATGTCAAATGAAAATTTGACTAAAACCAAAGTAGTAGATCTTAATAAGGTCTACAATTTTGTTATTGACAACTTTTTCATTTAAAGGCATTTATGTTCCTAAACTTAAACCTAAACTTAAACGGGTCATTCAGGACAAAAAGACCAAGGGCGGGGAAGGAAATTTTAGAGCAACAAAACTCGCGCCCAAATCTCGCGCTCCACTCCCCAACAGATAAGCCCATTTCAGCATAAAACTCGCCCTAGGGTTTTTCATTTGCTATTTGCGCCACTCGGTCTTAGCTCCGGCCGCCGCCAAGTCGTCCTCCCCGCCGCTCGTTCGGGTGGCAAGGCTCACTCGACCAGCCGCCGCCCTCCATGGCCTCCACCTCGTGAACTGTGCGGCTGTGCCTTTGCTATCTAGGAAGGTGTGATGCAGGAAGCAGGCATGGCGCTCTTGCTGCAGCCACCGGCCACTCACACTTTGACCCACACCGACGCCGGCGGAACTGACGGCGTGACACCTACATTCCTCTAATTTCTCCAACTCTACGACTGTGCCAGGCTCAAGGTAATCCACTCGCCTATACTAGTTCTGCACTCTCTCCATGAGACATGAGTAGATCTGAAGTCTGTGCTTGCTAAGTTGCTTTCCTGGAGATTTTTGTTGTGCTTCTCCATTTTCAGTTATGTGCTCACTTACGGATTGAAATGATGGCTAGCTAGTTAGCCTTTACTGTTGTACAATGATTTTATTTTTCTAGGTCTCTAATGCCATGGCAATATACATTGCTTAATTAATTTTCAGTTTTGTCAGCTTATTTGCTGGATGTCATTCACGGCTAGGTGCCTCCAGCTTTGGGGCTTGTCCGGATGGGTCCAATGGGATAAATAACTAGTTAGCTTGTGAACTGTGAACTGGGGACAATTTCTGCTGAGTATTTCAATTCTCGTGTAAATCTATTATTCAGACAAGTGCAGCTAAAGGATATGGCTGTTTAAAAAAAATTCTTGGTGTTCCCACAATTATTTTATTCATCAGTTAACTGTGAATTGTGATAAATAACAGCCCACTACACTACTGATAAAAAGAACTGGACTTGGAGTGTCACACACAATCAAGGTTGCATCTGCTGCTCATTTCGATACAATAGGATGCAATGATAAATAGTTAAACACAGATTGTTAAATAAATGGTTGCCTAATATCTGTACTTACAATGTCACTAAAGTGCTTGTTATTATTACTTATAAATAACCAAAGATGTTATTATTTAGTTATTTATAGACTGTTGTGCTTGTCAAGTAATAATGTACTCTATGTGTTATTAGTAGCATCTCAGGTATGTACCTAATTAAATTTTAGCTGCAGTCTTCTCCCCTGTTAATTTCGTGGATAAATTCTAATGCACTATCCTTTCTCAGTTACTTGCAGTGTCTTTAAGTTTTTTTGGTGATGAGAAGGCTAAGTGAAATCAAGTGCATATATCTATATCACTAGTCTATGCTAGTATCCTAGGTTCAGAAGTTCCATTCCCAGGATTTGGTATGCTTATTGCTAATTGTCTCTACCTTCCTTTACCAGCCACTGTGGTCTCCTATATTGATGCAGTGTGGTCGGCTCTATGATCTGTAGTGAGGTCTACGCTTAAGAAGTCAGCATTTTCCAATATATCTATTACTTATTAGTGGCAATTCTGTTAGCTGTATGCTTCTGGTTACCTATTAGTGGATGGAAATACACTTATGCTTCTATAGTACAAGTACAAGCTTTTTTTATGAAAACCTGTCCTTACTTACAACATTGAACCTGGACTTGTTTATTTCTCTGAACGTCAAGTTATCTAAGTTAACTGTTTATGTGCATTGGCTGCTATTATGTATTCTCTAACTGAACTTTACATGATAAGTAATAGATGATTGGGTTTGTTGCTCTATAATACTTAGCCATTTTAAATTTTGGACAATGAAATTGTTTGCCACCAGCTCATAAGTAATAGATGACTCAGTTTGTTGCTCTATAATACTTGATGATATTAAATTTGGTTGAGTAATAGCTATGTCCACATCTAATTGGATTCACATTTAATAAAAGTGCCAATATTTTCCTTCATGTGAAGGAGGAACAGTTGGAAGCACATATTCTTGCTCAACAGGCCTCATTGAAGCAAACCAAGTGGCACTTGAGGAAAACCAAAATTTGTTGTTGATGACCAAATTTCCTTCAAAATTGCACCAAATTTTCTAAGCCTGACAATCTGATCATGTTTTGTTTATCTTATTTTGTCTTGTCTGTCATCTAGGTTATCCTGCCATTGCCTAGACTAAAATTCTTGCTTTCTAATTTCTCTATACTTTGGATGTGCTGCTACATGTTTCTAACTAGACCGATCTCTCTTGAACCATGTTTGACGGGCAGGAGCTGGGGATTAATTTCATTGACTATTGCTTATTTCTAGCAACTATACATGCTCGGGACCCTAGTGAAGCTTCATAAGGCTGTCCCAAGTAGGAGGTACAATAGATATGTGGAGCTTGCATAAGTTTCATTTTGTGAAACATTCTCTCAACTATTTTTGCAGTTCATGACAATTACTTTTGATTCCTATTCATGAATGGTACTGATATGTCTACAATATATGTTGCCACAATCCAATTATTATCTAGAAACGCTCTTTTGTTTTTTCTTCGCATCTAGATCATGATCTAGAGTCGCTTCTTATATCAGATAACATCTTGCTCTTATTCCTTACATTTACCAACTACTTATTTAAATTTATTGCCAATTACTTATTTTCTTTTGTGTTGTTTTATTCAGTTGAAAGTTGCAAAGAAAGCAAGGAGGGAAGTGAGGGACATAGGAGCTACATATTCTTGCAAGGTGCACATTCTTCTACTTTGTGGTGAGGGACATGAGAGCTAATGTATTTGCTGGAACTACAAACTGTGTTGTTAGAAACTATATGAACTTATTTGTATATGTAAAGCACAAACTTGTGTGATGTATTGAACCTTGGCACTATGTAATGTATCATATAATCTGGGTTGTATGTGAATGGTGGTATTGCTTGCTAAGATTCATCACCGAATAATGAATATCTAAAGCATGATGGCTTCTTAACCATGGTTAACTACCCTATGCATGACAACTTCTTATCGTCATAATAGCGAGCATAACCGGTGGTACACACTTGGCATTTGTGACGGTTCATGTATTAGGTGACGCGTTGACCAACCAATATGTGACGATTGCAGTCGTCATTAAATGGCAACATTATATGATCGACAAAATAAAATCGTCAAAAAAAAAGGTCATGACATTTTGTGACGGTTTTATATATCATCGTCATAAGGTACATTTAGCGACGGTCGATATATGACGACCTTTATGATGATGGTTTTTCGTCATACCATTCATTTTATGACAAATCCTATACTT
>JADLZL010005311.1:0-52938 GCA_015844335.1 Chrysopogon serrulatus
CAGGGTGTGCGACGGCCGAGGGCCCAAGCCGGAGAGGGGCCCAAGCCCATGTATACAAACCCCAGACCCTATATACCAACGTCTTTGTATTTGTGCGTGTCTTTCGCTTTTTACGTAGTGCCGGCCCAACAAGAAGCAAGTAAGTAGTCTCGGCCTTTGTGCGTGTGTTTTTCGGTTTCACCATGATAGAAGGCAATAAGCCGCGCCGCACGCCCGCATCATCAATTTGCGGAGTTGCGACTTGCTCGCCGCACACGCACGGCGATCGAAGGGGCCTTTGTGGCGGAGATCGGAGAACGATGAATGACGCAACGACGGAGGCGCGAGCGAGGGGGGCCTTCTCCGCTTCTCGCCAAGTCGTCGATCAGGCCCTAGGTATTTTTTTTCCTATTTACTTTTTAATAATCCGAATTTACCATCAAGAGAGATCTTGGACACTTTTAATCTTAATCCTGTCCTTCATGATTTTGCATCAAGAAACGCCCTAAGAAATATATTTTTATGAGAAGCAATGATATTACGAAATTATATTCTTCCTTAAGATATTTTTTTGTCTACATTGTTCCTCGACAAATATCAGACATGTTAAATTTAAAATATATCATTGGATTTGATTTTGTTTTGCAAGAAAATTAAGACTTATATATATTATAAGATTTTATATATAGTCTAGAGGGGCCATTGCGACAAGTTCGCCAGAGGACCCTTCAAATCTTAGGACCGGCACTGTCCACCTCGTACGCCTTGTATCCCCACGATCCAAAGCGGTAGGTCTTGTCCTCCACCTCCCTCGCGTCTCCGCGTCTCCGGGAGCGGCAGCGACCTCCCGCCGCTCTCCACCGGGTGCACCGTGTCCCCGGACATCGAGACACCCCGCACGTTATCTTGGCGACCACCGCCACCGTGGTGGTGGCTGGTTGGTCGTGGCCGTCGTCGCCGCCGTCGCCGCCGCCGCCGCCGCCTCCAACGACTCCAACGCCATGACGTGTCGGGGGGTCACGCCCATGGTTGGGCCTTCATATGGGCCGTCTGCGTGGGCCGAGTCAAGCAATGCATGTCGGACTGCTGGAAGTCGTCTACAAAAGAGCGCAGGTGCAGCCACGGTGGGGAATGAATGAATTATCAAACAACAGAATACTTTTCCTCTCCTAGTAGTTCTTGTTCATCTTCCTCCCCAAGGATCTCCTCTCGTACCCAGATTTCCCTTTCTCCTCTCGCTCCTCCGATCTCCCTTCCCCGAGATCGTATCCCGCTACTTGATTCGAAGTTATCCGTTAGTCAATCGAGCTAGGTTGCTAACAATTGGTATCGAGCTATGGATCCCCTCGCCGCCAAGCTCATCCTTGATGAACTCCGCAAGGCTGCGCGCGACGTCGCGGCGAGAGGCCCGTGGGGGCGTCTCCGTTCCGACACAGCTGCCGGCCTGCCGGAGCCGATGTGGTAGCCGACAACCGGGCGGACTCTTCAACGGAGGCGGCAACTCTGTCGGCGGCGCTACAAGGCACCATGCGTCGCCCGACAAGCTGGGTGGACTGCTCGACCTGTCTCCATCCTGGAGGAGCGCGTCTGGCCCGGCCGCCACCGACCCTACCGCCTCCGGAGATGAAAAGAAGGCGGCGGAATGCAAAATGGTAGCTCTAGACAAGCAGGGTGGGGCTGTTGTCGACGGCCCGCATACAGAGGAGTCCGACTTGGCGTCCACCGACCAGATCCACAAACGAGAACGTCCTCACCTCCACCATCGGTACCATTTGCTCGAGCGCCGGCCCGGCGCTCGTCCTCCTGCTGCCTGCGACTCCAGAGTGCCTCGGCTGCAGGCTCGAGTCCGACCTACTTTGCCGGGCGGCTCGCCGTCGGCAGCTCCGGCGGGCAGTACACCTGCCGACCCCATCAGCGCGCTCAAACGCCTCGGCGCCACACACCCATAGGCGTGGATCGAGGTCTTCGGCATGCGACCATCCCGCGCCGCTCGAGTCCTGAGACGGATCCACATCGAGGCGCCTCACCTCCACCGCGGCGCCTTGGAGTTCGGCCCGCACCAACGGCGAGGCCGTCTCCACCAAACCGAGCCGGCGCGATTCTTTGGACTTCCACCTCGGCCCGTCATGTACACGCTCCGCCCCATCCCCTTTCAGCGGCTCCATCGGCGGCTGCCGAGAAGAAGCCGGCCACGCAGCGAGGTGAGGCCGAAGCGCTCCGGGTTCGTCGCGCGCTCGAAAGGGAGAGGCACATGGCCTCGTCGCGTCCTCTCCGCTCCACATGCGCGCGGCGAGCTACTCGCGCGTCCGCCTCGGCTTCGACGGGGGCGGCGAGCTCCTCCACGCCCACCATGGCTTTGCCGTCCGCATTCGCCCGCGGGCTCCACGGGCTGCGGCATGCACCTCCGTGGCGGAGTCGTCCCGCTCCGGCGTCTCATATGGCGCCCACCTAGTGCCTCGCCGTTGGATCGGCGTCCACGGCCCGCCGGACGCCAGCGTCCGCGGCCGCTTGCGCCGCCCGGACCCGAGAAGCGGCGCGCCCTCGCGCGCCGGGTACCTCACCAAAGCGCCTCGACGGCGGCCTACGCCCCACGCTTCACGACTTGGTTGCCAAGCAAGGACACCACCACATCCGCTCTGTTCATTACTGTGAGTTCTGCCGCCGATCTATGGCACTATCAACATTTGTGAGGGCCGTAAGATATTGGTGGAAATGTTTGGTCCCAATCCGGTGGTGCTAGAGCTACTACTTGCGAGATAAGTTGGACTGCAACACTAAGCCACGTGAACTCCACACAAACCTATTACGGCTTATGGTCACTGCTTACGTCATAGTTGGGATGCGTGGTCGCTTAGGCAACCATGGCCGCCACCCGTGCGCGTTTGTGATGTTGGTGCGATTTGTGATGTTGGGTGATTGAGTCCATCTCGAGCCACTACCATGGCCATCTTATTGCGATTATTCGGTGAAGTGCAATTGATGCGTCTCTGTGCGTTATGCTTGCTAATTCCATCACCGAAGTTCAACAGAATTGTGGGAAAATTTTTGGATTATTATTCAGTTGGAGAGGTTCATTGCTAGGCTCGGTGGAGATGCAAGGTTATCCGGTGGTGATTGGGAGCCCTATTTTTACGTGGGAAGCGGGCGAGAGAAGCCATGAATACGCAGACATATTCGCATCATCACAAGAGAGTGTTCATTGCTCGGCTTCTATGCAAATTTTTTTCTCAAGAGCTCATATATCCGGAAAGTTTTACAAAGGACATGTGATTTGTCTTACCAATGCTAAGCCGAGGCAAAGGATTCAAGTTGAGAATCTTGAATGAGGATGAGTTCCGTGGACGTTGTGTTGCTTGTGTTTGCTAACAAGCAAGATCTTCAAAATGATATGACTATGCTGAGATTCTGATCGGCTTGGTGCGCATTCACCTTGTCGGTGTCATTGGTACATTGAAAATTATGCTTTCACGGTTTACTTCTATGGCCCGGCAAGGGAAGAAGATCAAACTCTTGCCCGATGCGTAGCAACAAGATCTTGATGCAAGCACTTTCGCTCATGATGGACAAGGTGATCTTGCCTGGTTCACACCAAAATTACTGAGAGGCAAAAACATTTGGAGTCAATGAACAAGGTGACACCATCCCGATGCACTACAACCTGACGTGAGGCAGGAATCTATTGCAAATGATATACAAAGGCGATTTTACTCCTTTGCACAACATCAACTGCGGTGGCGGAGATCTCATACACCTCGGTGCGAGAAAAACATTACTAAGTCATGAATTCCTAGCAACGGTGATAGCATGCAAGAGGTTTGTCTTTGTTGAGAAATTCATTTGAAGCTACCACATTCTTGACTTCCAACAAGGACAATGCTGATCACTTGAGCTCAACATGTTCAGAGCAAGAGTTTCTGCAGTTTCCTTGCGATCCCAGCTCTACTCTTCAACATCGGCCTCTGTTACAAGAAGGATATGACGTATTCAGTCATGCAAGGATGATTTTTAGACATCACGAGCTTACGTCGATAGGCGATGGGTTTGGATTGAGCGAGTTACATTCGGATCACATGGGCTTCTTACCGCTAGGCGATTCTTCTATTGGGGTACGGACCACACTCTCCGGCGCAAACATGCAGTTCTTACAAATTCCCTGGGATCCTGGTGGCTCCATGCATCGGCTTGGGGGCAAGCCGAAGCTTAAGAAGGGGGGAATGTCAGGGTCTGCCCATGGTTGGGCCTTCATATGGGCCGTGTGCGTGGGCCGAGTCAAGCAATGCATGTCGGACTGCTGGAAGTCGTCTACAAAAGAGCGCAGTGCAGCCACGGTGGGGAATGAATGAATTATCAAACAACGAGAATACTTTTCCTCTCCTAGTAGTTCTTGTTCATCTTCCTCCCCAAGGATCTCCTCTACGTACCCAGATTTCCCTTTCTCCTGCGCTCACGATCTCCCTTCCCCCGAGATCGTGTATCCCCGCTACTTGATTCGAGTTATCGTTAGTCAATCGAGCTAGGTTGCTAACATGACGGCTCCGGCGTTAGGCACGTGAAGCGGCCGAACGACATGGTCGTAGTAGAACCATCGGGCTGTCGTCCACCATCGTCGGTGCTCGTCGCCGGCCCGGGCGACGAAAGCATCGGCAGGTCAAAGAATGAGATCGCAGCCTGAGTCGCCGACGAGCCCGAGGCCCGTGACCTTGGGCCAGCGCGAGGTCAGACGGAGATGTCCCGCGGCGTCTCAGCGGGGCGCAGCTGGTCCAGCGTGGGTAGCTCGGCGACCGCCTCGTGGCGGGTTCAGCGAAGGCGGACCACGACGTGGACTCGCCGAGCAGGGGCGAGGAGGCCCTCCAAGGGCGGCGCCGGCAGGTGGTGCCCGTCGAGCTTCGGGGAGCTCCGCTCGCACGCGGCCGTGCGAGGCGTTGAGGAAGGAAGCAGTACGGCTGGGCCGAGGCGCCTCGCTCGCGGAGCATGATCCACCGTGCGGGTAGAAGCGGCGGTCCCCAAGCACCCATGCGGGTGGTGGCTCGGTGCCCGCGGGCCGCCACGCGCGGCACACGGCCCGGAAGCTCACGTAGTCCGACACGCTCGTTTGCCCACAAGGCTCCGCGATGACTCCCGCCGGTCCGTAAGTCAGGCCCGCCCGTGGTGACGGAGTCGGAGTTGATGCAAGGGCACATGGTGTCGGCTTGGTTGCGGCGCTTGCCCTTGGCACCGGGAGAGGGAGTCTCCCATGCCGCCGTCGGATGGGGATCTCGAGTGTTTCGCCATCCGATGATCCGATTCAACTGCACGGCGCCCTCGAAATGCGTTAGGAGAAAACGGAGCCGGCAGAGACTTCTTTCGTTCGTTCGAAGTAAAAAAAGGGGCGAACAAAACGGCGCAGATGGAGTGGGGACCTTACGTTGTTTCACGGAAGAAGCCGCCGCGTGCCCGCGCTGCGGTCATGTAGGCGCGTTCAAGGTGGAACTCTAACCCACAGTAACGTACACGTACCCACATCATGAGAAGATTCCACAACCCACATTTAGCCCGATCGATTTATTTTGTAGAGGACATTTACAGAATCATCCAAAAACCAAAAGTAGTTATAAATTCTTATAGAATCATCATGATATATGAACCACGAGAGAATTATGTATGGGAAGTGAAGCAAATTTGATTATTATTTTTTCAGTGTTTACGCATGATTTTACATATATTAAGCATAATTAACCGAAGTCTAACCAGGAACTTTGGGATTTTACCGTACTAGATACGGAATCGATAAAACGTAAGTCGAGCGTCCGGCTTGTTTTTCACCGTCGGACGTGGCAAGCATTTGCTCCACTCATTTGCCCTCATAGTTATCCGCTCCTTTGCGTCGCACCAACTCCCCCCTCTTTCGCGGCCTCCACTTTTGTCTCCAGTGATTTACTCCCCGCCCAGGCTCAATCTCTCCTCCACCGCAACTTTTGTGTCGTCACCGGAACCAGAGACACCACGCCCGCGGGCTCGCAGCACCCTCGCGCTGCCCTTCCTCCCTCCGTCCCTCGCCCAGCACGCCGTCCATGTACCCCCACCGTTGTTACAACCATGCTTGCGCATCTCACCGGAGGCAAGGATGACGGCAGCGGCTCCGACCAAGTAGGTGGCAGAGGGATTTGGATCTAAGATTTGCTCCTTCTTCATCTGGATCTGAATCTGAGCCCTTCTCCTATGATCTGAGGCCTTCTCTCCTCTTTCTCCTCATCCTCTTCCTTCCTCCTCCTCACGGATCTAAGGGATGCGGCGGTGGCTAGAGTTTCGGTGAACTCTCAGGGAGTCAGATCTCGAGCGTTGCAATGAGTTTTTCTGGATGTTGCAATATATGTTTTCGAATGTTGTAATGAGATTTTTTTAGTCCTTGCAACAAATATTTTTGCAATGTCATAGTGGTACTTCTTGAGATATTGCAGTATGTTTTGGTTGCTCCAATCTCATGTTGTACCAGTATTGTTTGAAATATCGTAGTTTGTAATAATATCATGTTGCAATTGTTTGTTCCTTTTGTTGTTGCAGTAACATGTTCTTTTGGTGTTTCATTTGTTTCACCCTAATGTTGCAGCTGGTGTTCATTTTTATTGTACTGCTTGAAGTGTTGCGGTATGTAATAATATCATGTTGTAATTGTTTGTTTCTTTTGTTATTGCAGTAACATGTTTTTCATGTTTCAGCTGTTTCACCTTAATGTTGCAGTTGGTGATCATTTTTGTTGTTACAATAATATGTTTCATCGTGTTTCAACTGGCTTAGCTTATTGTTGCAGTAAGGTTTTTTGTATTGTTGCATGTTTCTTATTGCAGCTTTCTATGGCCGGAGGAGGGGGCAGCCAGGTGGCCGGTATTGCTGGTGTGTGTGGGGGGAGGGGTATTGCTAGTGTGAAGAACATATGTTACAAATTTGCATGATATTGTTTGTGTGTGTGGGTCACTGTTATTGTTCAAAAGTACATGCTGCTGCTGCGTCCTAGGTCCCCGTGCCATCATGGGGTCACTTTGCATTGTCCGGTGGTGGTGGTCTTTAGCTGCGAGCATGCGCCATCTACTGGTGTCTTCTTTGCTATGTTCGCCCGATTGTGCATGCAGGCACATGACCTGTTGTTGTGTGTGTGTGTATGCGATGCAAACAATACGTGTGCTTCTTGTTGTGCGCATGTGTGCCGGTGGTGGTCTTTGCTATGTGCAATCAATATGTGACGGCGTCTTTGTAGGAATATATGCATGTGGTGCCTAAAAGCGGAGCAGGCTTGGGTGGTCAACGGCGAGCGAGCTTTTTTAGCAGTTGTGTGGCAGAGAAGTATCGGGAGCTGTGTTCGGACACGCCAACTGTCCGGACGTCCGGGCGCTAGTCCAATTGATATGGAATCGAGACTCCCAACCTTTATTTGTTGTCTCGTATCCGAAGCAATTCAGCCGTTCAGTTGAGCAAACCGGCAAATTCCGTTAGTCCTAGTCTGCACAACCACGCCAAAGCACAGGTCTAAGGCCAGCCCAGTCTCACGGGAGCTGCGGTGCCGCATTGTGTATGGGTGGGGACAGAGGTTCGGGGTTTTCTCGACCTGCGTGAGAAGGTCTTTGTTGGTGTTTGACCACCGATAGCCCGCCACGGGGTTCCGTAGCAGATTGATTCGGACCTCGGCGAAGCGACTAGAACTTCGGCGGTTTCACGCAAAGAGACACACGGTTTATCTGGTTCGAACCCTCGTCGTCGAGTAAAAGCTCTACTCGTCGGCCTTGGCCTTTTTGCGTTGGATTGGTATATGATTATGTGTTGTTAAATGCATTTACAAAAGAGGGTGCTCGGCTCCTTTTTATGAGAGGAAAAGAGTCGAGCTATGGTTTCTAATCCTAGTCGGATCCATAGGAAGTGTTACATTCGATTCTGAGAGGTTACTTTCTATTCGTCTAACTAGGATGATCCGTATTCTATTCGGATCCGTCCTTCTTGCTCTTGTCCCGATGGGAGCCGTCTTTGGTGAGTAGCCGCTTCACGCCCCGTGATCGACAAGCCCCCGAGCATTTCAAGTAGAACTCGGGGGCGCTTTGCTTACGGAGTGATGCTTCAAGTGGTCTAGTGAAGAATTGTTCCCTTTTCGTGGTAAGTAGGTGCACTCATTGAGTGTAGCCCCCGAGCCTCTTGCTACTTATTTATAAGTATGTAACACCCAAATTTTGAATTTTGAAATCAAATTGAATTTGGAGTTAATTATGCAATTGTGTGTGCATTGAATATAGTTAATAAGCAAATTTTATTAAATTAAAATCAAATATAAGGTAGCAACCTGTTTGGTGCATGCATCTTTGGTGCATTCATTTTTGTAATGCTTGTGTTTTCACTTTGGAGTTTGAATCTGAAATTTGAAATCAATTTGGCTTTGAAATAAAAAGAAGAAGAAAAGAAAAAGAAAAGAAAAAGAAAAAGGGAAAGAGCCTTACCTTCCGGCCATTGCCCCAACAAGAGGCCCATCTCGGCCTTCCTCTCTCAGTCCGGCCCGACGGTGGGGGCCACCGTCGGCCGACCCAGGCGCCCCCTTCCTTCTCTCCTTGCGCCGACGGCCCGCCCCACTGGGTCAGCCTCCCTCCTCCCTTCCTTCTTCCACCTCGCGGTGCCTTCCATAAATGGAAGGTCACCTTCCTTACTCGGCGGATTCTCCCCTTCCCTCTACTCGGCCGCCTCAGGATATAAATACCTCGCCCCGAGCTCTACCGCACCCACCAAGCCCCCCTCCATGGCGGCCGCCGAGCCGGTTTGCCCTAGCCGCCGTCGCTTAGGAGCACCCGTCACGCCCGCCGCCCGTCGATTTCGCCTTCGCCGTCGGCTCCGCCGCCGTAAGACCGCGAGAGCAAGCTTCGCCGTGTTCCCACGAACTCCCGAACTCTCCCTTTCTTCTTTTCGCTCGGTTGTCAATTTCTCACCGTCGCCCGGACTTGTAGGGCCGCCCCGGTCGTCGGCGTCCGCCCGTCTCGAGCCGTCCAGAGCCCCCAAGAGCACCTCGGTGAGCTCGCCTCGCCTCGCCTCGCCTCCCTCTTTCTCCCGTGCTATCCCGTGCCAAAACCGAGCACTCTAGGCCTTAGGCCGAGCTTCGCCGACGAGCTTCACGCCGCCGGCCATGGAGCTCCGCCGCCCGGAGTACTATTCGGTCGGTGCCCTCTCTCTCTCCCCCCTCTGTTTTAATCTGGGCCATCCATCTTAGATCCAACGGCCCTCGGTGGCCGATACCCCTTCGGGGTGAGGTTTTATAAATACACCCCTGGAATCTTGTTAAAGAGCCCCTGAGTTTTAGGTTTAATTCGGCCGCAGTCCCTGAGTTGAATTTAAATCAGATTTAAATTTGAATTTCGAATTTCAGTCTAATTACAAGTTTGCCACTGATTTCAAATGCTTATAACTTTTGCAAATTAACTCCGATTTGATCCGTTCAAGTTGCGTTAGATTCATAATTTCATAATCTATCTATTTATGCCACTGTTGAACAATTTTCTTAGCTTTTAGTCAGATCTATTGTTTAAATCTTGTTTAGCTCATAAAATCACCGTCTTAATTCCAATTTTTGTGATTCAAACGTCTATGTGATCCTAGCAATGCGTAGATTCGTTTTCTAAACTCTTTATCTTTGTTTTATGATTGGTGTACTGTTCTAATCTATACTCTTGTTTGCTATGCATGTTTGGATCCGGATGATTGTGTGTTGATCTATTGTGGAGTATAGGCGGTGAGCAATACGTTGGTGATCGGGAATTCTCCGACGAACCGTATCACCAAGGCTTGTTGAGCAAGGCAAGTATAGCATGGGATCATCCTTGTTACCTATTCAACATGATTTGCTAAATTCATACTTGCATGTGCTATCCTTGTTTACCATTAAGGTTATCCTAGTCAATTGATCTTGTACCTTGATTACCCCGGGTTGATGCATGTGGTAACTTATGCTAGTGCTTAAAGAATAACCATGATGATCTCAGTAACTTGATTAATGCTATACGCAACAAAGGTTTAAAACTCGCTTTTTAGCAACGGAGAATTAAAGGGTGAGAGTACTTGATGCTCTTGTCCTCCCTAAGGACTTATACGTAAGTGAGCACCCGGGACTTACAAGACAAACCGTGAGGGCTACATGGCTCGGCTTTAGTCAAGTATGAGGTTAATTTTCTAGCTTGTTAGAGGTTACCTTTATGGCGCAAGAGGGGCATGCCATGATGGTTATAGTGCGGCCTCTGTCCTTATGTGTGTCCGCTGCGGGTGTGAACCATTTGGAAGGGGGCTCTATATCCGCTTGTCGTGGAAACCTCGCGGCCCTAACTTGTTAGACGACCCTTTGAAAGACTTCATAGTGAAACCCCGCTATGCACCTCGGCAGTGTAGTTTGGGAGTAATTAACCCAAGCATATGGGAATCACGACTCGCGGTGAAAGTGTACAACCTCTGCAGAGTGTTAAAACTGATATATCAGCCGTGCTCACGGTCACGAGCGGCCTGGACTTCTTATTGAATAGTGTTTTGTGCGAAGGAGTTTCGTGATGAAAATTGTTGTTATTGTTTTTGCTATACTTTAATCATTGTTTACATGATCATATGGTTATCCGGGTTTAATTGGGAACTATTGCTACTTGATGCTACATGTTTTTGCTAAACTAAAGATATGATGAAAAAGCTTACCGCAATGCAACCATGTTAACCTTTTGAGCCTCATTAACCCCATGTTGTATTTGCTAAGTACGTTTGTACTTACACTTGCTTTATTTCATTATTTGGAAAATCCCGGATGGGTAACAGGTAATAATTATTATGACGACTCTGATGAGGACTACTAGACTTGTGCTTCACCAGTTGACGTCCCGTGGTTATTGAGTCTATTCGGAGAGCTAGTTATCTACTTTTATTTCCGCTAAGTCTTTGAGAACATTTATGTAATAAAGTACTATTTGTGATGTAATAAAGGCACCGAGCATGATACTCCAGTGATTTGTGACTATATGTGTGTGTGATTGATCTCTCGGGCACACATATGGTTTGGTATTCAGTTTTATCCTTAAAACTGGGTATGACAAATTGGTATCAAAGCCGTGTTGACTGTAGGACGCAAGCCTAGTTAGTAATGGTCGTTTATAGCTTCTTTGCCTCACTTATTTCATGCTTATTTCATGATCTTGTTATTTGCTAAAAGTTTATGCTATATCTCCTCATATTCTGTTGCAAAAGTTATTGTTTCTATCTCTAACTTAATCTTTGTCTAACTCTGTAGAATGGCACGCACCCGTACCACCCCCCGCAAGCGCGTTGGAGGCTACCAACCACCCCGAGTTGTGCTTGCACCTTTGGAGCCTGTGATGGAAGAGCACGAAGAGGAAGTGCCCGCACTGTGGAGCCCGAAGTGGAGCTCGAAGTGGAAGCGCCAAGCACTGTGGAGCCCGAGGTGGAGGTTATCCCCATCTCCGACGATGAAGAAGAAGCCATGGAGGAGCTCCAAGAGGAAGATGGTGCTGGGGGCAACCCACAGCCGCCCCCATCACCACCACCACAAGATGGCGCAGATGAAGATGATGATCTTCCCATGGGATGGACCAAGAGCCTCTACTTCAGACATGGGCATGATGATCGCTACTACCATACTCACCTGGTTGATCTGATTCATGACTACTACCATGATCAGTTCACCGTTGAGTATCACTGCTATGAGTACATCCACCCTCTTGAGGATGCTTACTGGAAGACAACCGCTGTTCTCTCTACTTGGAGCAACAGGGTGAGAGGATTCAAGGTGGTTGGCTCCTACAAGCACCTAGCAGGGCGTGCCACTCTTCTTTGCCAGTCTTGAAAGCCGCAGCCACAGAAGCTTATTTTGATCTTCGTGCGAGGCGCTTTCATGACATGGAAGAAGATGAGAACCGTATCTCCCCCCCGTGCCGATATAGAGTATGGATGGGCAATGCTTGGGCCGGTTGGTGCTGATCCAACCACTCAATCACTTGTCCACTTTGCTCATGAGGAGGTGATGAGGGAGAACACGCGTCTCAAGTATGAGTTGCATGCTCAACAAAAGGCCCCGCAAGAGGAGCCAAAGGGATGGTGACAATCTTAGGGAGGAACTCCATCGTCCAAGGCGTTACAAGAAGCTTTACTAGCTTAGGAGTTGGAACCACCATTATCTTATCACGTTAGTGTCATGGTTGAGTCTAGTCGAGTCAAGTGTGTGCTTGTGAACTTTTAATGTTTGGATGATTATCATTATGGCTATGTGTGATTTGGGTCTTTGTAATGAGTGCTGGGAGATTGTGGGCATGTCCACAAGTCCCAATGTTTAAGAATTTCTAAGTTAGTTTAATATATGTTTAAGTTTGGGTCGGTTATATCGTTTTGCTGAAATCTGTCTCTGGAGCAGTCTGTGCTCTTTAGTTGATACCTGCCAATCTGTTCGTGCAAAATTTATAAAATTTTTATGAGAGTAATTAGACTTCAATATCTTTCAAATGCCGCTGGAATCACCTTTTTATCAGTTATATTTTGAGAGATATAATTGTTGGAGTTGAAGGTTTCTGCGCTGACAGCCTCTCTGGATAGAATTAAAGTTTTGTTGTTTTACTCCTAGTTAACGTCAGAATCTGGAAATCTCACATGAACGAAAGTTGTAGATAATTTCTTAAGCTTTCCATCCATATATGCCACGACACATTTGATTATCTGTAGCTTGAGTTATGACTGAATTACTGTGCTGCTGTTGCATGGAGACGCCCAGAAACTTTCAGATTCAGTGTTTACTTGCATTAGTGATTCGTTTGGTTGGGTATATGCTAAACTTGAGCATTTGCTTTTGGAAACCAGATGGCAGCCAGGGGCAGAGGAGCTAGAGGGCGTAGGGGTGGTAGGGGTGCTGGCAACTATCCACCGCCACCACCTCCACCGCCTCCACCACCGCCACCGCCGACCATGGAACAGATGTTTGCAACACAAACTCGATTCTTGCAGACCTTGGTGCAACACATCCGAGAATCAAACCGGTTGCACCACCGCCACCTCCTCCACCACCACCACCTAGGGACAAGCGTGGTGACTTCATGAAGGGTCGTCCGCCTGTGTTCTCTCACACCGCCGACCCACTAGAGGCCGATGGCCGGTCGTGGGAGAAGCAACCGAACCTAGCGCAAAGGCAATGACCGGGAGAAGGTGCTCTATGGTTCCGCCAACCGCAAGGATCAGCTGCACTGGTGGGAGTCCTACCAAGATAGCCATCCCCACCCCAATCGGATCACTTGGCAGGAATTCCGTGAGGCATTCGGGGACTCACCACATCCCGATGGTGAGATGGAGATCAAGAAGGAGGAGTTTCGCCGACCGAGGCAAGGTTCCATGACGGTGAGTGAGTACCGTGATCGGTTCTCGCAGCTGTCCCGCTATGCTCCGTAAGATGTTGACAATGATGCCAAGAAGCGTGCACGCTTCTTGAAGGGACTCTACAATGATCTCGGGTTGCGCTCTCTTCCAACATCTACCCCAACTTCCATGCATTGGTAGATCGTGCCATTGTGGTGGGCAACCCGCGCCAGAGTTCAATGAGAAGGAGCAGAGGAAGAGGAAATGGCGGGGGAGCACTCTGGGAACAACAACCGCACCCGCAATACTCAGGTGCAACCGCCCAAGTACCATGGCCCTCCCCCTCGGTGGAGCCGCAATCAGAACCAAAGAAGATCCTCGGTACCCGCAATGCAGTGGTGTTCGGCGCCCACCCCGCCAGTTTGGCAATCAGGCCCCTCGTCCAGAAATCCCAACAACACCCCCATGAAGAACAAAGTGCACCTAATACCCCCAATAGATGCTATATTCTGCGGTGAGGCCTGGTCACTTGTCTTACAATTGCCCCAAGAAGCGTAACCCGCAGACACCCCTGCAACCGCAGCAACAACCGTAAGGTGAACAAACGGATGACCATTGTTGGGAAGGTGAATCATGTGGCGATCGATATCGCCCAGAAGCACCGTAAGTCATGCTCGGCACGTTCGTTGTCAATTCCATCTCCGCTATCGTTTTTTTTTGACTCTGGAGCTTCGCATTCTTTTTTATCTCGCATATTTTTATCCAAAAGCATGGCATCCCAAAGATGTGCTCAAAAAATAACTTCATAGTAAATTCACCGGGTGGAAGTATGTCGGCACAAGATAAATGTCCCCGCAACTAGTCCTGTCTATAAGGGGGTAGACTTCAAGGTTTGCCCGATAGTGTTGAGAACAGCGGGGATTGACTTGATTTCGGTATGGATGGATGAAAAAAAAGCACAAGGTGGTAATTCGGTGTCAAGAGAAAGTGGTTGTTCTGACAACGCCAAGTGGAGACAGAATCGGTGTTGATGTGGCAAGTGCAGCCTCAACCTACCGCCATCATGAACCCGCTTGAATGGAGGTGATCACCAGCAGGAACGTGTAGTGGACGAGTTTCCCGATGTGTTTCCTGAGGATTTGCCAGGTATGCCACCTGACCGAGACATTGAATTTATTATAGAGCTTTTGCCTGGTACTCCACCTATTGCTAAGCGTCCATATAGAATGGGGGTACCTGAATTAGAAGAGTTAAAGAAACAATTAAAAGAGTTGTTGGAAAAAAGGTTTTATTCGCCCTAGTTCTTCACCCCCGGGGAGCACCAGTTATATTTGTTGATAAGAAGGATGGTACTCGAGGAGGATGTGTGTTGACTATAGATCACTTAATGAGGTTACTATCAAGAACAAGTATCCCTTGCCTAGAATTGATGACTTATTTGATCGGTTGAGAGGTGCTTGTGTTTTCTCTAAGATTGATCTCGCGATCCGGATACCATCAACCGAAGATTCGAGCTAGTGACATACCTAAGACCGCATTCACTACGTGTATGGGTTATATGAGTACACGGTGATGTCTTTTGGGCTTACCAATGCTCCCCGCATACTTTATGTACTTGATGAACAAGGTGTTTATGGAATACTTGGACAAGTTTGTTGTGGTGTTCATTGATGATATCTTGGTATTCTCCAAGAATGAGGAAGAACATGCTGAACATTTGAGGTTGGTCTTACGTAAGCTTCGAGAACACCGGTTGTAGGCGTTTTAAGTTTAAGCAAGTGTGAGTTCGGTGAAGGAGGTTTCTTTCCTTGGTCATGTTGTTCCAATGGTGGTATTGCGGTGGATCCTAGCAAGGTGAAGGATGTTTTGGATTGGACACCACCTACTACAGTCACTGAGATCCGGAGTTTTCTTGGATTGGCTGGTTATTACCGGAGGTTCATTGAAGGTTTCTCCAAGCTTGCCAAACCTATGACTGCATTACTAGAGAAGAGTGCTAAGTTTGTATGGTCTTCCGCATGTCGGTCTAGCTTTGAAGAATTGAAGAAGAGGTTGACTACAGACCGGTATTGATACTACAGACTTGCGCAAAAATTTCTCGATCTATTGTGATGCGTCTCGTCTTGGTTTGGGATGTGTTCTCATGCAAGAAGGAAGAGTAGTGGCTTATGCATCAAGGCAGCTCAGGAAGCATGAGTTGAATTATCCTACTCATGATTTGGAGTTAGCTGCAGTGGTTCATGCTTTGAAGATATGGAGGCACTATCTTATTGGGCATAAGAGTGACATATACACTGATCACAAGAGTTTGAAGTACATTTTCACTCAGTCAGATTTGAACTTGAGGCAACGCCGATGGTTGGAATTGATCAAGGACTATGATCTGGAAGTGCACTATCACCCTGGAAAGGCAAATGTTGTAGCTGATGCTCTTAGCAGGAAGAGCTACGCCAATGAGATTCGGACCACACCCGTGTCTAAGGAGTTGTGTGCTGAGATGGAGCATCTCAATCTGGGTTTGGTTAATAATGCAGTGGAGTTGGTAGTTGAGCCGACTCTAGAGCAAGAAATTCGCAAGGGTCAGCTGGAAGATGTGAAACTAAAGGAGATTGCTGAAAATATAGTGATTGGCAAAGCACCTGGATTCCGATTGGATGACAATGGTACCCTTTGGTTCGGGAAGAGGATATGTGTACCGCTGTGAAAGCTATCCGTGATGCAATTTCGCGAGAAGCCCATGAGTCCGCTTTTATTCTATACACCGGGAAGTACCAAGATGTACTTGGATTTGAAAGAGAAGTACTTGGTGGTATGGACTGAAAAGAGATGTGGCAGAGTATGTAGCCTTGTGTGACACTTGTCGAGGGTCAAAGCCGAACATCAACGACTGCAGGGGTTACTACAGCCTATGAAGATACCCGAGTGGAAATGGGAAGAAGTTGGCATGGATTTCATAGTTGGACTACCACGGACTCAGAGAGGGTATGACTCGATATGGGTAATAGTGGATCGGTTGACTAAAGTTGCTCACTTTATACCGGTCAAAACTACTTACAATGGACATAAGTTAGCAGAGTTGTATATGGAAAGGATTGTGAGTCTGCATGGTGTTCCAAAGAAGATCGTGTCAGACAGAGGTTCTCAGTTCACATCACAATTCTGGAGGAGTGTACATGAGTCACTTGGGACAAAACTGAATTTCAGTTCCGCTTATCATCCTCAGACTGATGGCCAGACTGAAAGAACAAATCAGATATTAGAGGATATGTTGAGGGCTTGTGCATTGCAGTACGGTACTAGCTGGGATAAGAGCTTGCCTTATGCAGAGTTCTCGTACAACAACAGTTATCAGAAGAGTCTCAAGATGGCACCATTTGAAGCTTTGTATGGTCGCAAATGCAGGACACCGCTGTTTTGGAATCAAACAGGAGAGAGCCAAGTGTTTGGACCAGATGTTCTGAAAGATGCTGAAAAGCAAGTGAGAATGATCAGAGATAACTTGAGAGTGGCACAGTCTCGTCAGAAGAGTTACGCTGATACTAGAAGACGAGAACTGGTGTTTCAAGTAGGTGACTATGTCTATTTGAAGGTGTCACCTATGAGAAATGTGAAGAGGTTTAACATGAAAGGGAAGCTAGCCCCAAGGTATATTGGACCTTTCAAAGTTCTTGAGAGACGTGGAGAAGTGGCTTATCAACTAGAGTTGCCGCACAGATTGTCGTGTGCATGATGTGTTCCATGTGTCACGCCTAAAGAAGTGTTTGCGAGTAGTACCGAGGAACAGATACCTCTGGAAGAGATTGTTGTTAGTGATGACCCGACTTATGAGGAGTATCCAGTGAGAATTTTGGAGACCGCAGAGCGAGTGACCAGGAGCAGGGTTATTAAGATGTGCAAAGTACAGTGGAATCGGTATTCCGAGGATGAGGCAACCTGGGAAAGAGAAGATGATCTAAGAAAGTCATATCCACAGCTGTTTGAGTAAGCATGCGCAATTCTCGAGGACGAGAATTAGATAAGGGGGGTAGAATTTGTAACACCCAAATTTTGAATTTTGAAATCAAATTGAATTTGGAGTTAATTATGCAATTGTGTGTGCATTGAATATAGTTAATAAGCAAATTTTATTAAATTAAAATCAAATATAAGGTAGCAACCTGTTTGGTGCATGCATTTGGTGCATTCATTTTTGTAATGCTTGTGTTTTCACTTTGGAGTTTGAATCTGAAATTTGAAATCAATTTGGCTTTGAAATAAAAGAAGAAGAAAAGAAAAAGAAAAGAAAAAGAAAAAGGGAAAGAGCCTTACCTTCATTGACCCAACAAGAGGCCCATCTCGGCCTTCCTCTCGGTCCGGCGCCCGACGGTGGGGGCCACCCGTCAGCCCAGACCAGGCGCCCCCCTTCCTTCTCTCTCGGCGCCGACAGCCCGGCCCCACCGGGTCGGCCTCCCTCCTCCCTTCCTTCTTCCACCTCGCGGTGCCTTCCATAAATGGAAGGTCACCTTCCTTACTCCCGGCCGGATTCTCCCCCTTCCCTCTACTCCGGCCGCCTCCGGAGTATAAATACCTCGCCCCCGAGCTCTACCGCACCCACCAAGCCCCTCGCAGCAGCCCGCCGAGCTTGGTTTGCCCTAGCCGCCGTCGCCGGAGCACCCCGTCGCCCGCCGCCGTCGATTTCGCCTTCGCCGTCCCGCTCCGCCGCCGTAAGACCGCGAGCAAGCTTCGCCGTGTTCCCACGAACTCCCCGAACTCTCCCTTTCTTCTTTTCGCGCTCGGTTGTCAATTTCTCACCGTCGCCGGACTTGTAGGGCCGCCGGTCGTCGACGTCCGCCGTCTCCGAGCCGTCCCGAGCCCCGCCGAGCACCTCGGTGAGCTCGCCTCGCCTCGCCTCGCCTCCCTCTTTCTCCCCGTGCTATCCCGTGCCAAAACCGAGCACTCTAGGCCTTAGGCCGAGCTCGCCGACGAGCTTCACGCCGCCGGCCATGGAGCTCCGCCGCCGGAGTACTATTCCCGGTCGGTGCCCTCTCTCTCTCCCCCTCTGTTTTAATCTGGGCCATCCATCTTAGATCCAACGGCCCTCGGTGGCCGATACCCCTTCGGGGTGAGGTTTTATAAATACACCCCTGGAATCTTGTTAAAGAGCCCCTGAGTTTTAGGTTTAATTCGGCCGCAGTCCCTGAGTTGAATTTAAATCAGATTTAAATTTGAATTTCGAATTTCAGTCTAATTACAAGTTTGCCACTGATTTCAAATGCTTATAACTTTTGCAAATTAACTCCGATTTGATCCGTTCAAGTTGCGTTAGATTCATAATTTCATAATCTATCTATTTATGCCACTGTTGAACAATTTTCTTAGCTTTTAGTCAGATCTATTGTTTAAATCTTGTTTAGCTCATAAAATCACCGTCTTAATTCCAATTTTTGTGATTCAAACGTCTATGTGATCCTAGCAATGCGTAGATTCGTTTTCTAAACTCTTTATCTTTGTTTTATGATTGGTGTACTGTTCTAATCTATACTCTTGTTTGCTATGCATGTTTGGATCTGGATGATTGTGTGTTGATCTATTGTGGAGTATAGACGGTGAGCAATACGTTGGTGATCAGGAATTCTCTGACGAACCGTATCACCAAGGCTCTGTTGAGCAAGGCAAGTATAGCATGGGATCATCCTTGTTACCTATTCAACATGATTTGCTAAATTCATACTGCATGTGCTATCCTTGTTTACCATTAAGGTTATCCTAGTCAATTGATCTTGTACCTTGATTACCCTGGGTTGATGCATGTGGTAACTTATGCTAGTGCTTAAAGAATAACCATGATGATCTGTAACTTGATTAATGCTATACGCAACAAAGGTTTAAAACTCGCTTTTTAGCAACGGAGAATTAAAGGGTGAGAGTACTTGATGCTCTTGTCCTCCCTAAGGACTTATCTGTAAGTGAGCACCCGGGACTTACAGTACAACCGTGAGGGCTACATGGCTCTGGCTTTAGTCAAGTATGAGGTTAATTTTCTAGCTTGTTAGAGGTTACCTTTATGGCGCAAGAGGGGCATGCCATGATGGTTATAGTGCGGCCTCTGTCCTTATGTGTGTCTGCTGCGGGTGTGAACCATTTGGAAGGGGGGCTCTATATCTGCTTGCCGTGGAAACCTCGCGGCCCTAACTTGTTAGACGACCCTTTGAAAGACTTCATAGTGAAACCCTGCTATGCACCTCGGCAGTGTAGTTTGGGAGTAATTAACCCAAGCATATGGGAATCACGACTCGCGGTGAAAGTGTACAACCTCTGCAGAGTGTTAAAAGCGATATATCACCGTGCTCACGGTCACGAGCGGCCCGGACTTCTTATTGAATAGTGTTTTGTGCGAAGGAGTTTCGTGATGAAAATTGTTGTTATTGTTTTTGCTATACTTTAATCATTGTTTACATGATCATATGGTTATCCTGGTTTAATTGGGAACTATTGCTACTTGATGCTACATGTTTTTGCTAAACTAAAGATATGATGAAAAAGCTTACCGCAATGCAACCATGTTAACCTTTTGAGCCTCATTAACCCCATGTTGTATTTGCTAAGTACGTTTGTACTTACACTTGCTTTATTTCATTATTTGGAAAATCCCGGATGGGTAAATGGTAATAATTATTATGACGACTCGATGAGGACTACTAGACTTGTGCTTCACCAGTTGACGTCCCTGTGGTTATTGAGTCTATTCGGAGAGCTAGTTATCTACTTTTATTTCCGCTAAGTCTTTGAGAACATTTATGTAATAAAGTACTATTTGTGATGTAATAAAGGCACTGAGCATGATACTCCAGTGATTTGTGACTATATGTGTGTGATTGATCTCTGGGCACACATATGGTTTGGTATTCAGTTTTATCCTTAAAACTGGGTATGACAAAGTAGCTGGAGGATCTTGAGAAAAAAGAAAAACTTGAGGGTGTGTGCCCTGTAGCCCCCGAGCTTTCGTTTGAGTTATTTTTTGTCAGAAAAGAAGTCGGACGATGGCTTTTGGTTGACGTGTGCCCATACGCGCACTCATTGAGTGTAGCCCCCGAGCCTCTTGCTTTTTGGAACAAAGAGCTGGAGGGTCCGAGTAGCATGATGGCTTTAAAATTGTAGCCCCTGAGCTTGAATTCTTTTCCTCAAAAGTAGTCGGGTGGTGGCTTTTGGTTGACGTGCGCCCATTGGCGCACTCATTGAGTGTAGCCCCCGAGCCTCTTGCTTTTTGGAACAAAGAGCTGGAGGGTCCAGAGTAGCATGATGGCTTTGAAATTGTAGCCCCTGAGTTTGAATTCTTTTCCTCAAAAGTAGTCGTGTGGTGGCTTTTGGTTGACGTGCGCCCATTGGCGCACTCAATGAGTGTAGCCCCCGAGCCTCTTGCTTTTTGGAACAAAGAGCTGGAGGGTCCAGAGTAGCATGATGGCTTTGAAATTGTAGCCCCCGAGCTTTTTTCGAGTTCTTCCTTAGCTGCAGCCCCGAGCTTTTTCCGAGTTCTTCTGTGTAGGAAACGGACAACGGCTCGTGACTTTGCTTTTACTGTCTTTTTATATCTGCTTTTTATGGTTGGGCGTTGGCGTAATTTGGTGGTATAAAGGCTTTTTTCTTGGCTTTGGGATATGCTTGGAATATACTCTTCTGTTGCTCTCTTTACTGCCTTCTTTTATTGTCCTTATCAGTGCTTCTCTGAATTGGTGAACTTGGTCTATGTACGCCGATCTTGGTCTATAAATTACACTTTCCTTTCGGTTGTTTTCAGAGTCTTGTAGTATGCTTCTTCCTGTTCTTGTGACAATGATAGTTTGCTAGGTTGAACAGCCCCCAGGCTTCTTTCTTGTTCTTCCAGTATGGTCTATTTAGTGGGTAGAAGAATTCTTGAGATAGGGATTAGAGGCAGACTAATCCCGGAGTAGCATTGTGATTGGAGGCTCGTTCTGGTAGGTAGAAGAAGTCTTGAGATGTGTCTTATGCTGGGTCATTTTGCACTCTTAGTTCTTCTTTTCCACTCTGCCAGACATATGCTCTGTGTGGGAAGGTTGCCGATCCGCACAGTCCTCTAGCTGTGCGGTGCAAAGCAGCGACTGGCCAACGCAGAGCTGGAGCTCTCTTGTTCACATGGGGTTCGATCCGACTTGTTCTCGGAGAGGCCCGATGTGATGTTTGATCAGTCAGTGCTCCTTTTGGCAATCTTGAATGCACTGTGTTGGTGTATCTAGGTTGCTTTGGATCTGCTCGGCTCATTACGCCTTAGAGGTAGTGCGGGTGCAGTAACGAGGGACGGTCTTGGATTCTGCGTAGTTGTTTTTTATGGCAGAATTCCACTGGGTTCCTTGTAGCTGTTGGTTTTGGTTTTCTTCTGAATTCGATGGGTGTTGGTATTTTTAACTGCACTCTATTTAAATAAGTTTTAAGTAGGATTATCCGCAAGCGCACAGATATCATACCGGTGTCACATTTTACCCGGAGGTTTTAAATATCGTATCCACGAGGGGAACAGTTGTGATAATGACAAAGTATATAGACTTAACCCTACAATTAGGCATAGATCATATCAAGAAAAAGGAAATAGCTAATGTACTCTAGTTCGACTACCGGTAAACTTTGTATAATATCGTCTTATCGGGCAAGTGACCTAAATAGGAGAAGAAACAGAGTAATCTACCTACGGACACATATCGGCACTGTCTGTCCTATCAACGGGAAGTGGACTACAGGAGGATTCAACGCAGCCTATAAAGTCACCTACGCGAGCTACCACTATCCCGGCTAATCGGGGACATCCACAAGTAAACCTAGCCTAGGCACCACGCCTACACTACGAAATACTACTTCAACCAAGCAATTACCAAGATCAAAGTCCTCAATATGAGATGTGAACTAAAGAACGAATATAAACGATCGCTTACTTGAATCGGAATAGTAAATACAAAAGTACCTCGTAACGCAGACTCCGGGCGAGGAAGTGAATCCGAAGAATACTGACCACGAAGAAGCGCCGACATGCCGGAGCTCCTCCGGAATCTCTACTCCTCTACTCAATCTCTCTAATCTCTAAACAAGACTAGATCTAGAAGAACTAGTCTCTCCTAATTGCTACATCTAGATGAACTAGCTAGAACTAGATGAACTAGACTAGATCAACTAGAGGGACCCTAACCCTAATCTAATGAAGAATATGAAGCCTCGGGGTGTAGAATGCCTCTTGGGGGAGCCTTGGGCGTCATTATATAGGCCGAGGTGGAGTAGGGGGCAAGGAAACGCCACGTCGGCCGATCCGTGTCTTCATCTCATGTGCACCGTCGGATCAAACCGACCTCAAATCAACGTAGAGATCTTTGCGATTGGACTCCACGCAACCGAGGGAGGAAGACTCCAGAAGGCGGCGGTGATCGGTGGAGTTAGGGCGCCGGGCGGCCTGAGGTGGGGCCGGCCGGCCCCACCTTATCTCCCTCGGGCCCGGGCCGCTGCCGGGTGTCTTCTAGACCCTTCCCCGAGTCCTCTAGCGATGTTGCTCCGACGTGGATCAATTTCGTGATAATTATGCATTGAAATCCTTCTTTTATCCTTTTCTAGAAAATCCCCTGGAAAATATAGAATATGCAAAACTCGTGGAATTTGTCAGATAAAGCCCTAGACTAGTATGTTTTCATGTTCTCCTTCAGGTTTAAAGTGCTAGTAAAAGTTGACGCTAAGGAGTGTCAACAATACCCCCAAGCTTACCTTTTTGCCAGTCCCTTGGCAAACAATCTAAATCTAATTCTTAATAAACTTGGATCAGGAATTGCTGTAATACTTTTATTTCTTTTAAGCTCACTTGCTTTTAAACATAAATTTTCCTTTAGTTTAGACAAAACTACTCTAACTTTCAAACTTACCCATTTTACCTTTAACTATGGAGCTTTACAGCTTGTGCATAAATCTTGAGCAATCGAAAGATAGAACAATCAAGTCAAGCACTATGTCTCAAATTCTTTACAGTACCAATATTCCAGAGTTTTGTAAATTTTCGCAATAAAACTCAGAGCTTAATTGTATGACACCCTCAAGTCTCTCAATGTATGTGGTATTTATGGTTTTCTCTTAAGGCATTAATGATGTTATGCCTTTCCTACAACTAAGTATTTTATAGTGGTGCTCATAGGAGTGGCAATAACAAGGATGAACATACTTGCAATTCATATATTGTAAAGTCAAACAATGGATCCATAGAGAATCAAGGCATTCAATCAAATCAAGATGTGCATGTGTGCGGCGTATGGTGGATAGGTGCATATATGGTATTTAGTGGCTAATCCTAATTCTACTTTTGCTCTTTAAAAATAATCTTCTTCCTTAGAACTCTTTTTCAAGGGAAAACATGGGCTATCTTTATTCTCTTCTTTTTTTTTTTCTTTCTTTTTTTTTTTTTTAATTTGGGAGGCGGGCATCTATGTACCCATTGTTTTAATCTTTGGGACACTTGTCCATCTTTTACTCCCCTTTTTTTTTCACTCTTCTCTTTTTTTTTTTTCAATACTTTTGCATAGCCACATGTATCCTTTGAATATAAATAATTGAAGAGATAATGATAAGAACTTAGAGCAATTAAACGGGGGTTGTCCTATAGGGTCTATTTTTAGGTGTTTACTCCTAATGTAGGAGAGAAACATTTTTAAAGTGGATCTAGATGAAAGTGGAAATGACTGCGCTTACTTTCTAGAGTAGGAGTAATGCATATGTGGGTGGAGTGCGTAAGTGATCTTGATTTTAAAAGCATGACAAGACTCTCATAAGGTATATTCCAAAGGTTGACTAAACTCAATGTAAAGCAAGCAGCATAAATGTGCAAAGGTTTTCCTAATTCTAAATGTATCATATATGGCTTTGGTAGGAATTTAGATTTTGTCATACAAGAGCTCATCATGTAAGATTTTAGGTTTTCAAAATAAATCTCGAACTTAGTAATGATAAGAATAAGATAGATAGTAGCTTAAACCTTCATGTATCATTGTCGATCAATTACCTAGACTTTAGCTCAAGCGTGTGCCTCCACAAATTTCAGGTTCAGAGTAAATTCTTATATCAAAGTAGTCATATCCAAACTCGGGAGAATCCATGGTTAAAAACTAGGCACTTAAAAGAAATTTCAGTAGAGCAACTATTCATCATTTCCACTTTAAAAGATTAGAGAGAGTTCTTTAAACATACTTTAATTATTAAATCTAACACACACTATAGCTTACTAAAATAAAATTAATAGTAAAGACATACCTTAATCACGATGATAACGGGGGTGCATCTCCCCAAGCTAGTCCCTTCGATCGCATCGAGCCTTCATGTGCCCGAATATTTTTGTGTTTTTCTTAATCAAGGGTGAGCCTTCATGTGCTCATATAGTTTTGGCATTTTTAAATTTTTCTATGATACTATTTTGAACCTTCATGTGCTCACATATTTTTGATATTTTTATGACTATAAAAAGTAGACTCGATAATCGCCTAGGTATAGTTACCGATAACTAGGGGATGCTCCTCCTCCAAGCTAGATGTTTGCAATTCTTGGTATTAATGATCTTGAGCGAGGTAACCGGCCAGGCCCTAGTGGATGCCACCGATAGACTCTCCCCTTGTCATAATGTTGTTCTGCATAATTATACTCCAACAAGAAAATCAAAACTCGAGGCTCGAATTTAATAATAGGTTAGGGGTCAGCCAATAAGTAATTGATTATTCTTTGAGTTGATTTGAATTGACAGGCTCTAGCAGGATTCTCTTTTTTTTTGAATTTTCTATTTTAATTATATAGAAATTAAATGTGAGTGCATGATATATAGTTCTATTATTTTTTTTATGCCTCCACATAGAATATTTATTCTTATGGGGCTTAGTTTTTTCTTTCATAATGCAAGAAAGTAAACATAGATGATCTTTGCTGCTACCACTACTATTATTATTATTATTATTATTATTATTATTATTATTATTATTATTATTTATACCACCATAGTAAATATTCCTATAGGGTTACCATAAGTTTATTCATGTAGGGATTTTAATATTTTATGATGCGATAAATGAAGAAATAAAGATTTTTATTTTCTTTTTTAATATTTATGAAGATGAATATACTAAAGCGAAATTATTAATGTAGATAGAAATACTAATTAATTAGATAACTACCATATTACCTTATGGTAAGGGTACGGAATTTTAAGTTTACCGACGAGAACTTATTCTTTCACTCTTGTGTATCTCTCCATCTTGAGAGATGGAGGTTATGATGTTGCATACCTTTAGTGATGATGATGTCACTTTTGTTCTTTGATTTGACCAATAGATTGAAGTAGAGCTTTTAATTATGGCTGGCAGCATCTTGCTCAATGTACATGTTCACAGAACCCTCACTTGTAGATTTAATAATTTTTCTCGATGTGTTGTCCTTAAAATATTACCTTTATTATTAGAGCGTGATAGCACTAAGTGATGAAGAGTAATTGACTAGTGATGCTTTCCTTCTCTTGCATCTTGAGTTGTTCATAGACTTCTTGACTCCTTTGTCGTATTTATTCTTTTATCATCTTTTGCTTCTTTGATCTTTTGACTTTTTTTTTCACTTCAATTATTATTATGCCTGCAATAGATTAGTGGACACAGTACATACCCGAAGGAATATACAGATTTTGAACACAAAGGTTGCTTGTCCAAGTATTTTATTTTGTCTATGCTTAATGAAAAGATAATATTAATATTGTTTAGCATAAATCATATTTTATACAGACATGATTTAAGGCAAAGTAACTTGTAGTAGAAGATAAAGTGAATGAATCATTAATGCTCATAGTTCTTTCATTCATGATGAATGAGCTATGTCTTCTTTTTACAAAGTTATTAAAGTTAAGCATGTACTCTGTCGCATCTCTAATTCGAATTTATCTCAAAATATCCAATGTCTACTACAGTATCTTATCAGTTCAAAAATCAACCTAGACACCACGTCTAATTTGACTTAGGAAGGCATTCTAACCTAAGCACCACGCTTAATTCAAAAAGCCTTTGAAAGTAAAATCAATACACCTCTTAGTTCAAGAATCAAACTAAACACCTTGTCTAATTATGACTCAAGAAAACAGTTTAAACTAAGCACCATGCCTAATTCAAAAGGTATATGAAATTTCTCCAAACCTTAAACATACTATAGCAAGCAAAGGTAACATAAAAGTTTATAGAATGTTATTCAAACAGAGATGAAAGAGTATGATTAATAAATTGAATAAAGGTAGAGACAACCAATATTAGCAATATAGAATTTTCTAAATAAGACCATTCCCCCAAGCTGGAATTTTATAAAGTAAATGTAAGCTTGAGTGGATGTAATTCAAAATTGCATAATGGTTGTTTTGACATATACAGTGCCGCCATTAGTTATTTTCTTACTTCAAACCTAAAATGGTTAGTGACAAAAATACCCAAAGGAATATTTTGATAATTATAACTCTGCTCAATTCACAAGGGTATAACAAAAGGTGCAAGCTCAATGAAATTTATTTATTTTTTTTAAGAGTGGTTATTTTGGGACACAAAGTTGTTCTTAGCAAACCTTCTGATTATCATACTTTAAATTGGTGAGGTGGTTTCCTCTAGAACATTAGCCCTTGTGCACCTATATCCATATTACAACGAGATCTATAATATTTATGATAAACATATGCATCTACAACCACCCTCTTAATGATTTTATAAACAGGTAAAATAAAGGGGTTAAAGATCTCATGTGCGGTAATATTAGAGAGAGACCAAAAGATTCAGGAGATTTTTCATATGAGCATGGATTTAATAAGGTGTTGATGAGATAATTCTCATGCTCATCGATGTAATCTCTCTTTTTTAAACTCTAGGGGTGTCTATTCATGGATGTCTATAGGCAACAAGTTTGTCTCTATCATTTCATGCCTATGACATTGATTGGATGTTTTATTTTCTAGGATTTCCCATGAATCGATGTCTCCAAGGTTGATCTCTTCTAAAGGTTTCTCTAAACTTAGGTGAGTTTTGTTTATTAATTTAAGTTCACTATTTGAATTTAAACCAAGTTTAGATGCTAAAGCTTCATCTTCTTCCATTCATTCTTTCACAATGGCAGATGTATTTCTAGTATGTTCTATGCATTCTCGCCATTGTTGCTCTTCTTGGGTATTCCTATAATCGTCATGACCCTTATTTTTGAGATGTCTTGATAGATTTCTAGGATTATTATAAAGTTTAGTAGAAAGAGCATAAAAAGATTTATTGGAGTCAAGGATGGGTTTAGAGATGGGTTCAAAGACATTTAATGTGAGCATAGAAGGGGAGAGATAGAATTTATTCCTAAGTGGGTTAGCTCTCCTTCTATGGCATCATTCAACATGCCATCCTTGCATTCTTTCCAATGTCTTTCAGAAGGAAAAGAAAGTTGACTACACTTTTCCTAAGATGCTCTTTTGAGAAGATCTAATGTGTATTGTTTTATGAGCATCTTAGCCAACTGGAAGTCTAAATCATTAAAGTGGAATTTTAAGGGTTTAGGATTGATAGCTAAATCTTGAGAATAGAATGATTATGTTTTAGCTACCGAGACTTCCATATCTAGTTCGGGTGATAAGATATCCCGAATCATATTAATTAGACATGGGCGTAGCTCATAGCCAGGTGTTATGATAGGTTCCATAGATTTTGGTGGCTCAAAGCTTCGCACATGTCATAAAGATAAATAGGAACAGAATTAAAAACATCCATAAGGATGAACATAAAAATAATAAAGAGAATGGGATAAAACAGATTGAAGCATCCATAAGGATGAACACAAAAATTATTGAAGAGACTGGGATAAAATAAGAAAAGATAAAAGTATAATACAAGATTAAGCTAAACTAAGTCAAAATCAGCAAACCGTTTCAAGAACGGCGCCAAAAATGCTTGTTGGTATTTTTAACTGCACTCTATTTAAATAAGTTTTAAGTAGGATTATCCGCAAGCGCACAGATATCATACCAGTGTCACATTTTACCCGGAGGTTTTAAATATCGTATCCACAGGGAACAGTTGTGATAATGACAAAGTGTATAGACTTAACCTTACAATTAGGCATAGATCATATCAAGAAAAAGGAAATAGCTAATGTACTCTAGTTCTGACTACCGGTAAACTTTGTATAATATCGTCTTATCGGGCAAGTGACCTGAATAGGAGAAGAAACAGAGTAATCTACCTACCAGACACCTATAAAGCCTGTGCGTCCTATCAACGGGAAGTGGACTACAGAGGATTCAACGCAGACTATAAAGTCACCTACGCGAGCTACCACTATCCGGCTAATCGGGGGGACATCCACAAGTAAACCTAGCCTAGGCACCACGCCTACACTACGAAATACTACTTCAACCAAGCAATTACCAAGATCAAAGTCCTCAATATGAGATGTGAACTAAAGAACGAATATAAACGACTGCTTACTTGAATCAGAATAGTAAATACAAAAGTACCTCAGAACGCTAGCTCCGGGCGAGGAAGTGAATCGAGAAGAATACTGACCACGAAGAAGCGCCGACATGCCGGAGCTCCTCCAGAATCTCTACTCCTCTACTCAATCTCTCTAATCTCTAAACAAGACTAGATCTAGAAGAACTAGTCTCTCCTAATTGCTACATCTAGATGAACTAGCTAGAACTAGATGAACTAGACTAGATCAACTAGAGGGACCCTAACCCTAATCTAATGAAGAATATGAAGCCTCGGGGTGTAGAATGCCTCTTGGGGGGAGCCTTGGGCGTCATTATATAGGCCGAGGTGGAGTAGGGGGCAAGGAAGGCGCCACGTCGGCGATCCGTGTCTTCATCTCATGTGCACCGTCGGATCAAACCGACCTCAAATCAACGTAGGGATCTTTGCGATTGGACTCCACGCAACCGAGGGAGGAAGACTCCGAAGGCGGCGGTGATCGGTGGAGTTAGGGGCGCCGAGGCGGCCCAGGGGTGGGGCCGGCCGGCCCCACCTTATCTCCCTCTGCGGCCCCCGGCTGCCGGGTGTCTTCTAGACCCTTCCCCGAGTCCTCTAGCGATGTTGCTCCGACGTGGATCAATTTCGTGATAATTATGCATTGAAATCCTTCTTTTATCCTTTTCTGGAAAATCCCCTGGAAAATATAGAATATGCAAAACTCGTGGAATTTGTCAGATAAAGCCCTAGACTAGTATGTTTTCATATTCTCCTTCAGGTTTAAAGTGCTAGTAAAAGTTGACGCTAAGGAGTGTCAACAATGGGTCTTGTAAGACTTGTAACCTTGTATCCTGTAATATTGAAGAATATTTGATCCCGCAATGATCCGAGTTGTTTTGTCCCGAAGTTTATGGTTGTCCGCCTTTGAGCCGACTTGTTTTTGATTGATATGAAGGCTGTATATCTTTTAGTAGACTTGTTTTGGCTCGAAGTTGTGGCTTCCTTTATTCGGAGTTGTTGGTGGCCGTCTTCTTTTGTGTCGACTTGTTATGATAATATTGGCAAAGCTACCTTTCCTTGTAATCGGCACAATACTTTACCGTTGGTGGGTAACGGGATAAGGACCGTTATCCCGTGATTTAAGGGGTTTCTTGGGCCTTTTTCATTCTTATCGCGCCTTTATCCGTTGGCCTTTTTACCGTTGCCCCTTAAGTGGGCCTTTTAAGACTGGTCTATAAATTAGGCTGCCGGTTCTTGTTCTTCTTCTTCACTTTGCCTTTGCTTCCTGAAACCCTAGCGCCGTAGAAAAAGTCTCCAAATCTTTGCTCTTGCATTGCCGCTACGCATCCTCCTCTTAGTTTGGGTGCTTGATTCGTTGCATGGGAAGGAAGAAGGTGGCCTCCAAGAAGTCGGTAGTTGAGAAGCTTTGTTCTTGAGGAGGAGGTCGACGGTTGAATCCCGAGTTTCTTTGCTATGAAGGCCATCGCGAAGAACTTCCCCTCTCCGATCGCTCGGGGAGAAGCACCGGTCGAGCTGCGGGAGTGGGGGATGATCCAGCCCAAGGAGTTCTCGGTTGGGTTGCTCTGGTGAGCATCGTGTTTCTGTTCCTCGCCCCGGGGAAATTGTTCTTTTTATTTCTTTTGTTCGCGCCCGGGGCTCTCGTCTTCCGGCTTGTTCCTTCCTTCACCGTTTTTCTTCGCTATTTTTGCATCTCTCTCCATGATCTTACCCCGAATGGGGTTCTTCATCTTTCTGTTTTTGTTCATTTTTGTGAAACTTTCCTAGGCATTCCTCCTTCCCTAAATCTTTTTTTCGCTTTTTTTTTCCGCCTCAAGCCGCAGCCCCGCAATGATTCCCTCCACACCCTTGGTGGATGTGGAATTCAATTCGGCGGGGCGTAAATCGAGCCACTTCTTTGAGTACGATCTTATTGAATTCGTGAAGGATTGGCGGTCCGAGTGGTTTTATCTTTGGTAATCTTGATGGTGGTCTTTGGTGCTCAAAGCACTCCAAACCTACTCGGGGGTCCCTTTTGTTCCTAATGATCGGTGGGAGAAGGGAGCAGCTTTCTTTGCCGAGTTGACTCTTCTCCAACCCCTCTTTGAAAGGATTAGTTACTTGAAGCAGAATGGCTTGTGCGGTTTCGCCATTGTGGCAAGCTATCTTTCGTCGCCGAGTACGACCTTTGAAGGCTGGGGGAGCATTTTGGCTTCGAGTACTCGGTGCCGAGGATCCCTCCCGAATGGTGGCCACGACCGAAGTTGTTTAATGGTGAGGTGCTTGTGCGCCTCCAGAAGATTTTGAAGGGAGCGTCGGTGGTCCCCATGATTGGCTTTGAGTACTCGGCCAACAATCCTCCTCCCTTTGTAAGTTATATTTTTTTTGTTTGAATTTTTGTTTTCCGAGTACTTTTTGATTAATCTTGACTTGTCTTTTTGTTCTTTTTGAAGCCTTTTGGCGGGGATTTTGATGTCGATGCCTCTCTTTATGTTGATGGGGAGATTGCTCCTCTTCCTGCTCCTGCGACTGGTCTTGGTCATCAGGTAATAGAAGACCGAGTTGTTTTGCCGGGTATTTCTTTGATGGGGCCTTCTCTTCAGTTTGTTCCTTATCAGCCGGTGGCCCTTCCTCGAGTTACTCGTGCCGGTGCTAAGAGACCTGCTGCGGGAGATTCTTCTTCTTCTTGCGGCACGTAAACGGGCGCGTTCCTCTCCTTTTCCTCGGCCTTGGGTAACCTTCCCGATAGGTGAGAGGTTGTTTGATTTTTTTTCGACTTGTTTTCTTTTTTTTGGAAAGTAGTCTTGATTCTCTTTTCTTGGTAGAAGGTGGATCGGTTCTTCTTTTTTTGAAGATGAGGTTGAGGATGTTGACAACTCTCCCCTTCTTCGCCGGTGAGTGTTGTCTTTTTGGTTTTGGTGTGTATACTTCTTTGCTCTTTTAACTTTGACTACGGCTCAGAGTAGCCCCGGTCGACTTCTTCTCAACCTCCAGCTTTGGGACCCTTGCCGGGTCCTGCTCCTTTGTCTGCCGGGTTGTTGGTGGATCTGGAGCAGGTCATGCCTCCTCCACCACCTCGGCCTCGTATTGCTTTCCGTCATCCTCCTAAGTAAGTTTTTCTTCTTTCTGACTTCTTTTTTATTTGCATCATTTGTTTTTGACTTTTTTGGTTTTTATAGGTTATCTGCTGCTATTTCTTCGCTCGCCTCCGGCCGACTCGAGAAGACGGAGAGTGTTGGTGTGGTGGGTCAGGTGCCTTTGCGACCCAGATCCTGCTTGTGGAGTCTACCCTTATGGTGACTTCTTCTTCTTCTGCTTTGGAACTTCTTTACTCTTTGGCTGCTCAAGCGGTTGTGGCGACTTCTTCGGGGAGCGGACAAGTTGCCATTTGCCCAACCCCTAACTTCTCCTCATCCTAGGGTTGGGTGTTCTCCTCCTTTGTCTCCTTTTTATCCTCCCGGAATTCTGTTCGTGATTTGAAGTTGATGCAGGATTTGGAAGAGGATTTTAATCCGAGTTCTCGCCTTAAGAGGCTTGAATTAGGATTTAAGTCTTTTTTTTGAGCAGTTTCAGGTAGGGACGGCTTGTTTGTAGATTCTCTTGTCTTGTTCTTTTTCCTTAATTTCTTTCTATCCATATGCGGGGAATACGTGGCGATTCGACATCTTCTTTGGCTCGTCGAGTCTCAAAAGAAGTTCTTTGGATGAGCTGGCTTTCTCAAGGGCCGGGCGCTTGATAAGGGCGTCAAGGACGTCAATCCTCGAGAGACGCCTTGAGAGCTCGGGTTGTTCTTCTTTGTTGAATCGAGAAGAAGGCTTCTCGGGATCTCCAAGGTACTTGTAAATGCTTTTTGTTGTATAATTTTGTCTTTGCTTTTTCTCGACTTCTTTTCGCTTCCTTTTGCAGCTTTGAAGAAAAAGTACTCGGAAGAGACTGAAGCTTTGAAGCTTGAAGTAAAAACCTTTCGCAATGACTCGGAGAAGGTAACGGAGGATCTTTGAAGAAACTTTAGCCCGGGCTCTACTGATTAGGCGTGGTGCTGATCGAGATCTTTTGCGAGGCTAAGGCATCAATTGAAGACTTGTGCGCTTTCGTCTCGAAGGTTTTGGAAGATGTGGTCGGCTTTTGCCGAGTTACGTGCAAGGACTTGCCACTATCTTTGGGAGGCCCGAAGATCTTTGGTCGACACAGGTTCGATTTCTTCCTCGACCGACCGAGCGGACCATCAATTTTGCCAAGGATGCGGTGTTGCTTGGCGTTCGTGGTGTTTTTGGCTCGCATCCAGTGGTTGATCCTAACTTTCCTCTTGATAGAGTGATGGATGGGACCCATACTCCCGAGGATGAACAAGCACTCCTTGAGTCTCGAAGCTGCTTTGTCCCCGCCTTTAGCTCGGGGAGTTTACCGATCTTGTAGAGATTACGCCCGGTGCGTGGCCGATGGCGGTGATGATCATCAGTAGTGAACTTCTTTGTTGTAATGAAACTTTGATGTCTTCGGATTATAAAAAGAATTTCTTTTCTTGAATCTTGGTCAAATATCTTGTTCTTCGACCTTTGAATATTTTTTTTGTCTGTCGTCGTATTCCTTTTTTGGTGTTGTGAATTCATCTAAGAATAGTTAATGTTGTAGCCGTCTTCAATGATTAGTTCGGACCGTAGGCCCTCATCCGAGTTCTTTTTCTCTAGAAGTCGGGATAGGTCGAGCTCTCTCTTGGCTCTCATCTAGTCCTGAAAAGGAGCTAGGATAGGGCGAGTGTTGACTTCTTTTAGTCGTGCTCTCATCGGTGTTGTGAAAACATCCCGGAATAGTTGGGCTTAGGCTAGGTTGTAGCCATTTTGCACTTCAACAAATAATTCAGACCGTAGGCCCTCATCCGAGTTCCATTTATATAGAAGTCGGGATAGGTCGAGCTCTCTCTTGGCTCTCATCTAGTCCTGAAAAGGAGCTAGGATAGGGCGAGTGTTGACTTCTTTTAGCCGTACTCTCATCGGTGTTGTGAAAACAACCCTGGGGGGTCGGCTTTTTTTGCTCTCATCGGGGTTCTATGTTGCCAGGGGGGTCGGCGTTTTTTTGCTCTCATCGGGGTTTGCAGGGGGGTCGGCGCTTTTTTTTTGTTGCTCTCATCGGGGTTTGCCCAGGAGGTTGAGTGCTTTTTTGGACCGTAGGTCCTTATTCGAGTTCCGTATTCTAGAAGTCGGGATCTAGTTCTGGAAAGAAGCTGGGATACTGTAATGAATCTTTGTTGGAAGAAGTAGTACATGTCTTTGTTAGCTAGGCGTAAAATCGTCGTAATTGAGAGATGTGCCATGAATTTTTTATTGGGGCTCCGTCTTGATCATCGGTTCGTAGGATCACGGTCCTGTTACTTTTGTTACTATGAAGGGACCTTCCGTAAAATTTTGAGTAGTTTGTGTCTTCCATCCGGTTTTTGTATTTTCCCCGAGGACTAGATCGCCGGGCTTGTAAGGTTCTTGGTTGAACGCTTTTGTCGTAATATCTTCTCGGTCCTTGCATGTATCTTGCTGATTGTAGTGTTGCATTGACTCGACTTCTTCTAAGTTTTGTCGATTTCTAGTCTCCTGGGTTTCCTCTGCTTCTCCTTCGTTATATTGCTCAATTTTGGGGATGTCCATATTAAGTCTCTTTGGTAATACGACTTCGATCCGTATACCAAGAAGAAAGGCGAGTAGCCCGGTTGCTCTGTTTATCGAGTTCTTAATCCCCTGCATTACTTTTTGGTATTTCGTCTATCCATTTAGCTCCATAATCTTTAAGATCTTCATATAGTCTTGGTTTTAATCCTGCCAAGATGAGTCCGTTTGCTCTTTCTACTTGACCGTTTGCTTGAGGATGAGCTAACGATGCATAATCAATCTTTGAACCCGCAGTCTTGAGCCTAGCTTTTTGAATTCATTGGCTGTGAATGGTGATCCTAGGTCTGTAATTATCTGTTTGGCACCCTAAATCTGTGCATAATTTCTTGGATGAACTCTTGTGCTTTGGGTGAGCTGTATTTTACTAATGGCTTGTATTCTATCCACTTGGTGAACTTGTCGATGGCCACGAAGATGTACTCGAACCCTCCTTTGGATTTCTTAAGTGGTCCGACTTGATCAAGCCTGACATGATGAGAACGGCCATCTTTGGTGGGATGCATATTAGATTGTGAGTCGGAACGTGTGTGCTTGTCTTGCAAACATTTGACAGTTTTTGCAGTATTTGACTAGTTCTTGATTGTCTTTTAATCTTTGTTGGCCAATAGAATCCTGATCAAAAAGCTTTTCCGACTAGTGTCCTTGAAGATGCATGATTCCCGCAGCACCCCGAGTGCATTTCTAGTAATATTTCTTTCCCTTACATTTGTTGATACGCATTTCAATAATATGCCTGATGATCTTTGCTCTTTTGTAAAGATTATCTCCTACTAAGACGTAGTTTTTGCTTCTTCCGATTACCGAGTTATACGCTTTATTTCCGGGTAACTTCTTTTCCTTGATGTAATCTATGAATACTTGCATCCATGTTGAGTTATGCGTCTTTGATCATTAGAATTTGCTCTTGTTACGTCTTCTTCTTCTCGTCTTCTTTTTAAATCGACTTGATAGATGGTTTGTTTAATTCTTTTACAAAAACTCAAAGGTACTTTTGCCCTATCGAGCCTAGTTTGGCTAACACATCACCTGCAACATTTGAATCTCGTAATATATGATGTATTTCTAGACCTTGAAAATTCTTCTCAAGCTTTTTCGATTTACGCACAATAAGCATCCATGTTTTCCTTGGTGCAATCCCATTCTTTATTGACTTGGTTGACTACTACTTGCTGAATCTCCGTAGACTAGTAATCTTTTGATTCCAAGTGATGTTGCGACTTGTAGGCCGTGGATGAGTGCTTCGTACTACGCTTCATTGTTGGTAGCTTGCCATAAAATTTGTAGAACATATCGAGTTGTTTTCCATCGAGGTGCGATAAGTAGTACTCTGCTCCTGCCCTCCTAGTTTTAGAGATCCATCAAGTACATTTTCCAATGTTCTAGGATGACGTCTGGAGTAGGTTGTTGTATTTCGGTCCATTCCGCAATGAAGTCGGACAATGCTTGAGATTTGATTGCCTTTCTTGGTGTAAATTCTATCTTGAGTGCTCCGAGTTCAACTGTTCATTTTGAAATTCGTCCTGTTGAGTCTCGGTTTCTTAGGATGTCTCCGAGTGGAAAATCTGTTACGACGACTACTTTGTGATCTTCAAAATAATGTCTGAGCTTCCTTGAAGTTATAAGTATTGCGTAGCACGTGAGTATATCTCACTTTTATCTTTGTGAGTACTTCACTTATGTAGTATATCTTGGCCTTTGTACTTTGTAGATGTGTCCTTGTTCTTCTCTTTCGACCACAATAGCCGTGCTAACCACTTTGAAGTAGTTGCGGTAATGTAGAGCATGAGGTCTTCGTCTTTCTTTGGAGGTGCTATCTTGGAGATGTGCTGATGTATGCTTTTAGCTTGTCGAAGGCTTCTTGTGCTTCTTCGTTCGAGCAAATTTGTGCATTTTCTTTAGTAATTTGAAAAAAGGTAAGCCTTTTTCCCCGGTCGATGAATCTGTTGAGTGCTTTGCCATGCAACTTTGTTAGTTTCTCGTAGATCCTTGATATCTATTTGGTGGGCCCATGTCGGTTATTGCCTTGATTTGTTTTATGCTTGCTTCAATTCCTCTTTGGGTGACTAGAAATCCGAGTAGTTGTCCACGATGATACGCCAAATACACATTTGTTGGGGTTAAGTTTCCACTTCCATCTTTTGAGATTGTTGAAAGTTTGTTGTAGATCTTCAATCGAGAATCGGGTTCTTTGTTTTGACGACTCACGTCATCCACATATGTTTCCGCGTTCTTTCCAATTTGATCTCCCAAACAAGTCTGGATTGCTCTTTGATATGTTGCTCCTGCATTTTTGAGTTCAAAAGACATTGTTTTGTAACAATAGGCGCCGAAAGGTGTAATGAAAGAAGTCTTGCTTTGGTCTTCTTCTTTTAGTGCAATCTGGTGATATCCCGAGTAGCAATCTAGAAAGGATAATAGAGCTGATCCCCTTTGTTGAATCCACTATCGATCAATTCTTGGTAGTCTAAAAGGGTCCTTTGGACAATTTTTGTTGAGGTCCGTGTAGTCGACACACATACGCCATTCATCTCGTATTCTTTTTGTGTACCGAATAGGATTTGCCAACCGATGCCCGGGTGTAAGATTTCTTTAATGAACCCCGCCGCTAGTAGTCGGGCTATTTCTTTTTTATTGCTTCCTTTTTGTCGGTGAAAAACGTCGTAGTCTTTGTTTGATCGGTCTTGCTCCTTTGTTGACTTCAATTTTGTGCTCGACCAACTCCCTTGGGACTCTCGGGCATATCTGGCTGGTTTCCGGGCAAATATATCCTTGTTGTCCCGTAAGAAGTTGGTGAGCGCGAGTTCCTATTTGATAGGCGGGTGTGCGCTGATTGTGGCGATCTTTGATGGATCACCTGTCCCTAGATCAATCTTTTTGGTGCCCTCTCCCTCATTTGTGGTGAGTGTACTTTATTTTTTGGCCGGTATTTCTAGTTTTTTCGTTTCTTATTTACGCTCTTGCCGAGTTGATTTCACCTTGTACTTTTGAGGATATTTGTATTGCTTGTACATCGTATTTGTAGGCTCTTTTTAGGTCTCCTTTGAGAGAGAGTACTCCATGTGGTCCTGGCATCTTGAGTAGTAGATATGGATAGTGTGGTATAGCCAAGAATTTTGCTAGTCTTTGGTCTTCCTAATATCGCATGATATGATGATTCAAAATCTGCAACTTCAAATTTGATGAGCTCGTCACGTAATTTGTGGGAGTTCCAAATGTTCTTGGAAGTGTAATCTGTCCGAGAGGCATAGCTGGTCTCCGGGTACTATCCCATAGAAAGGTACGCTTGTAGGTGTGATCATTTTTGAGAATTCTGGTCCCATCTTCTTGAGTAATGCGCAAATATGATGTTGAGTCCTGTCCCCCCATCGATGAGTACTTTGGTTCTTGTTATGGCGGCAATTGTTGGTCCGAGTACTAATGGATATAGCCCTGCGCGTCCCGACACTTGTCCACCGGGTCTTCCCGTGAGAACTGAATTGGATATTATGACCGGTTTAAATATCTGGGTGTTCTTTGGCTCTCTTTGCCATGATTGTTCGCCAAGCAAGTGTAACACCCCGGTGTTACGTTAGCCTAAACCTGCCATGTCATCATCATCATTGCATGAGCATTCATAATTAGAAAACACTAATGCCAACAACCAAAAGGAGTTTATTTAATTCTAGGGTTTGTTTGCGCTTTTTCATATCATATGTGTATGTGAATGCCTTTAAACTTCACTCACATGTTTACTCTTATTAATAAAAACAATCAACTAAAATGAATCTTGATGTTTGCAAGTGCTTAGCTAACTCTAACTCACACCCCAAAGATGTTTTACAAAGCAAATGAGGTACAAGGAAGAATCAAATTTGAATTTGGAATTCAAATTCCAAACCCTAGCTCAAGTGGCTAAGTGTTGGAATTAGAATTTTACTTTCAATTTTGGTGAGCTAACCATAATTGATTTTATAAATAAAAGTTGCTAACCAATAGCACTATTTCAAAGTATGAACTTTGTACTTTGAAGGTGTACTGTTGGTTGGGTTTGAAAAGTGCCACATCATTATTAATTAATTGCCCAAAGATTCAATTTGAAAATTCTTTCAAAAAGGATGAATTTCAAAGTGTTTTTGCCCCTTTTCAATTTCACCTCAAAATATTCAAAATTTGGGAAAACTCCAAAAATACAGTTTGTGCATCTCTTTGAGCTCTACAACTTTGGTATATAAAGTTTTTCAAGTTTTTGAATAAAATTTAAACTAATTTCAAGAGTTCTCCAAATTGGGAATAGTCCCCTTTTTGCATTTTAAACTCCAATTCAGAAATTATTTGTTTTCATGAAAAACTTCCTAAATGAAAGTTGTAGATATTGAGAAATAGAACAACTTTTATTTTTGGAGATTTTCATCTTTTATTCAAAATTTAAAAGTAATTTTGAAATCCCAAAGAATTGAATTTGAACTCATTTTCAAATTTGAAATGTAATTCAAAAACTATTTGGATTTGGACAAAACTTTCTTAATAAAAGTTGTAGAGCACAAAATTCTAAGCAATCTGTATTTTTGGAAAATTTTGAGTTCAGTTCAAAATTTGGAAGTAATTTAAAAAGGGAGGAAGTGAGTTGGCACTGTGCTACAGTAACAAGGGGGGACACCTTTCACCACGCCCATGCCGGGCACTGCTGCCGGCGCCGCCGTGGCCTTCTCGCGCCCTCGCCATCGATCCCGCGCTCCCAACCACCTGGCCGCCTTCGTGAAGCTCCCTGCCACCTCACTGACCCCTCTTTCCCTATAAAAGCCGAGCGCTGGTCATCGTCGTCGCCTTTCTTCTCCCCCTGCTCACCGCCGGCAACTTTGCAGTCGACGGCAAAATTCGCCTTCTCTGCTCCACGATCATGGCCACACTCTTGCACATCATTTCGCAAGTTTGTAGCGCACCCACCGAACCCACCTTCATCTTCTAGTATCGTCGGAATCGCCGGCGCAACTCCCTCTTCTTCATCTCCGGCCGCCGCCGCCCCTGCCCACGCCGAACTCCCATCTCCGACCACGCCGCCGCCCCATCTTCTAGCGCACCGTGATCACGGTGAGCTCATGCACGTGTTCATGTTGTTGGTTTGGTCGTAGTCGTGTCACAGTCGCCGTCACCGTTGCATCCCGCCGCCGCCGAGCCGCCGTGGTAGCTGCCATGCGTGCTCCGGTGGTTGGCTAGGGTTGTATAGTACCTCGTCGTGATCAGTAGAGAGAGAGGGACACAGTGGTGTGGTTGGTTTCGGTGGAGGAGTCACCGTCGGCAAGAACGGCCGGCAACCGCCGCCGCCTGTCTTGCGGTGAGAAAAGAGAGGAGGGAGGAGAATCCGGCCAGATGGGGCCGGGCCGTAAGTGAGAGGGAAAGGGAGGGAGGAGGCTGGGCGGGCCGCGCGCTCTTGGGTCGGGCCGGCGCTGTGCAAGCCGCTCGGGCTGCACTGATGAGCCCGGAAAAGAGGGAAATGTTTTCTTTTTCTTTATTTATTTCTAAAACCAGTTTTCATCTTTTTGTTAGAATTTATCCTGGGCAAATAAAAATGCAAAAAAAATATGTATGTGTTCCCTGTGTTATTCTCTTTGCAGGAAAAATGCTAACCATGTGTTTTCAGCAGCTTTTAATTATAATGTAATTTGCTCTTTTAATTGATAAATGCAACTTCCATGATTTTTAATAATTAAAATATAAGTCCAAAAATCATGAAATTTGTTTTGTGTGCTAATTATATGATGATGATCTTAATTATGAAGTTTGATCATGTTTTGACTGATTTTTGTATTATGCTTAATTAATACCTTGTTTTTAATTAAGATTTAATTAATTATCCTTTGATTAATTAGGGTTTAATTAATCCCTAGTTAGCAAGTTAATTAGCGGCTTTCAACAACTGTAAAAATGGTTAATAAATTAGTAATTAACCTTAATCACTATTAGGGTTGTTTGATTTTGGAATTAAGTGAAGACCCTAGGTCATTAACCCTAATGACCTTCGGCATTTCATGTTGATTGCGTATCGCTAGTCCGTCGTCGTCGACGCTAGTTATACCTCCTTAGTGCAAGGTTACCGTGAAGGAAAGTTGTACTCAAGATAGGTTGACAATCGTTGCATCATTATCGCATGCTCTTTTTTATTCTTGCATCGTAATCATGCATTCCACTCGTATAAATTGTGCCGTCTCATGGAGGGAGTTAATCCAACTCCAGTTCTTGAAGAAAGTGATCATCGTGAGAAGGTTGGATCCGATCTCGGTGATTGGGTAGTGTTGGTATTTTTAACTGCACTCTATTTAAATAAGTTTTAAGTAGGATTATCCGCAAGCTTACAGATATCATACCGATTGTCACATTTTACCCGGAGGTTTTAAATATCGTATCCACAGGGAACAGTTGTGATAATGACAAAGTGTATAGACTTAACCCTACAATTAGGCATAAATCATATCAAGAAAAAAGAGAAATAGCTAATGTACTCTAATTTCGACTACTAGGTAAACTTTGTATAATATCGTCTTATCGGGCAAGTGACCGAGAATAGGAGAAGAAACAAAGTAATCTACCTACCGGACACCTATCAGCCTATCTATCCCATCAACGGGAAGTGGACTACAGAGGATTCAACGCAGCTATAAAGTCACCTAAGTGAGCTACCACTATCCGGCTAATCAGGGGACATCCACAAGTAAACCTAGCCTAGGCACCACGCCTACACTACGAAATACTACTTCAACCAAGCAATTACCAAGATCAAAGTCCTCAATATGAGATGTGAACTAAAGAACGAATATAAACGACCGCTTACTTGAATCGAGAATAGTAAATACAAAAGTACCTCGAACGCACTCGGGCGAGGAGTGAATCCGGAAAAAGAATACGATCACGAAGAAGCGCCGACATGCCGGAGCTCCTCCGGGGAATCTCTACTCCTCTACTCAATCTCTCTAATCTCTAAACAAGACTAGATCTAGAAGAACTAGTCTCTCCTAATTGCTACATCTAGATGAACTAGCTAGAACTAGATGAACTAGACTAGATCAACTAGAGGGACCCTAACCCTAATCTAATGAAGAATATGAAGCCTTGGGGTGTAGAATGCCTCTTGGGGGGAGCCTTGGGCGTCATTATATAGGCCGAGGTGGAGTAGGGGGCAAGGAGGCGCCACGTCGCCGATCCGCGTCTTCATCTCATGTGCACCGTCGGATCAAACCGACCTCAAATCAACGTAGGGATCTTTGCGATTGGACTCCACGCAACCGAGGGAGGAAGACTCGAAAGGCGGCGGTGATCGGTGGAGTTAGGGCGCCGGGCGGCCCAGGTGGGGGGGGCCGGCCCCACCTTATCTCCTCTGCGGGCCTCGGCGCCGTGTGTCTTCTAGACCCTTCCCGAGTCCTCTAGCGATGTTGCTCGACGTGGATCAATTTCGTGATAATTATGCATTGAAATCCTTCTTTTATCCTTTTCTAGAAAATCCCCGGAAAATATAGAATATGCAAAACTCGTGGAATTTGTCGAGATAAAGCCCTAGACTAGTATGTTTTCATGTTCTCCTTCAGGTTTAAAGTGCTAGTAAAAGTTGACGCTAAGGAGTGTCAACAATACCCCAAGCTTACCTTTTTGTCGGTCCCTTGGCAAACAATCTAAATCTAATTCTTAATAAACTTGGATCGAGAATTCTTTGTAATACTTTTATTTCTTTTAAGCTCACTTGCTTTTAAACATAAATTTTCCTTTAGTTTAGACAAAACTACTCTAACTTTCAAACTTACCCATTTTACCTTTAACTATGGAGCTTTACAGGCTTGTGCATAAATCTTGAGCAATCGAAAGATAGAACAATCAAGTCAAGCACTATGTCTCAAATTCTTTACAAGTACCAATATTCCGAGTTTTGTAAATTTTCGCAATAAAACTTCGAGCTTAATTGTATGACACCCTCAAGTCTCTCAATGTATGTGGTATTTATGGTTTTCTCTTAAGGCATTAATGATGTTATGCCTTTCCTACAACTAAGTATTTTATAGTGGTGCTCATAGGAGTGGCAATAACAAGGATGAACATACTTGCAATTCATATATTGTAAAGTCAAACAATGGATCCATAGAGAATCAAGGCATTCAATCAAATCAAGATGTGCATGTGTGCGGCGTATGGTGGATAGGTGCATATATGGTATTTAGTGGCTAATCCTAATTCTACTTTTGCTCTTTAAAAATAATCTTCTTCCTTAGAACTCTTTTCGGGGAAAACATGGGCTATCTTTATTCTCTCTTTTTTTTTTTTTTTCTTTCTTTTTTTTTTTTTAATTTGGGAGGCGGGCATCTATGTACCCATTGTTTTAATCTTTGGGACACTTGTCCATCTTTTACTCCCTTTTTTTTTTTTTTCACTCTTCTCTTTTTTTTCAATACTTTTGCATAGCCACATGTATCCTTTGAATATAAATAATTGAAGAGATAATGATAAGAACTTAGAGCAATTAAACGGGGGTTGTCCTATAGGGTCTATTTTTAGGTGTTTACTCTAATGTAGGAGAGAAACATTTTTAAAGTGGATCTAGATGAAAGTGGAAATGACTGCGCTTACTTCCTAGAGTAGGAGTAATGCATATGTGGGTGGAGTGCGTAAGTGATCTTGATTTTAAAAGCATGACAAGACTCTCATAAGGTATATTCCAAAGGTTGACTAAACTCAATGTAAAGCAAGCAAGCATAAATGTGCAAAGGTTTTCCTAATTCTAAATGTATCATATATGGCTTTGGTAGGAATTTAGATTTTGTCATACAAGAGCTCATCATGTAAGATTTTAGGTTTTCAAAATAAATCTCCAGAACTTAGTAATGATAAGAATAAGATAAATAGTAGCTTAGACCTTCATGTATCATTGTCGATCAATTACCTAGACTTTAGCTCAAGCGTGTGCCTCCACAAATTTCAGGTTCAGAGTAAATTCTTATATCAAAGTAGTCATATCCAAACTCAGGAGAATCCATGGTTAAAAACTAGGCACTTAAAAAGAAATTTCAAGTAGAGCAACTATTCATCATTTCCACTTTAAAAGATTAGAGAGAGAGAGTTCTTTAAACATACTTTAATTATTAAATCGAACACACACTATAGCTTACTAAAATAAAATTAATAGTAAAGACATACCTTAATCACGATGATAACGGGGTGCATCTCCCCAAGCTAGTCCCTTTGATCGCATCGAGCCTTCATGTGCCCGAATATTTTTGTGTTTTTCTTAATTAAGGGTGAGCCTCCATGTGCTCATATAGTTTTGGCATTTTTAAATTTTTCTATGATACTATTGTAAACCTTCATGTGCTCACATATTTTTGGTATTTTATGACTATAAAAAGTAGACTCGATAATCGCCTAGGTATAGTTTACGATAACTAGGGGATGCTCCTCCCCCAAGCTAGATGTTTGCAATACTTGGTGTTAATGATCTTTAGAGTGAGGTAACCAGCCAGCGGTCCCGATGGGTGCCACTGATAGACTCTCTCTTTGTCATAATGTTGTTCTGCATAATTATACTCCAACAAGAAAACCAAAACTCGAGGCTCGAATTTAATAATAGGTTAGCGGTCGACCAATAAGTAATTGATTATTCTGTGAGTTGATTTGAATTGACAGGTTCTAGCAGGATTCTCTTTTTTTTTTTGGAATTTTCTAGTTTAATTATACAGAAATTAAATATGAGTGCATGATATATAGTTCTATTATTTTTTATGCCTCCACATAGAATATTTATTCTTATGGGGCTTAGTTTTTTTTCATAATGCAAGAAAGTAAACATAGATGATCTTTGCTGCTACCACTACTACTACTATTATTATTATTATTATTATTATTATTTATACCACCACAGTAAATATTCCTATAGGGTTGCCATAAGTTTATTCATGTAGGGATTTCAATATTTTATGATGCGATAAATGAAGCAATAAAGATTTTTATTTTCTTTTTAATATTTATGAAGATGAATATACTAAAGCGAAATTATTAATGTAGATAGAAATACTAATTAATTAGATAACTACCATATTACCTTATGGCAAGGGTACGGAATTTTAAGTTTACCGATAAGAACTTCTTTCTTCCACTCTTGTGTATCTCTTCATCTTGGAGATGGAGGTCTTGATAGTTGCATACCTCTAGTGATGATGTTGTCACTTTTGTTCTTTGATTTGACCAATAGGTTAAAATAGAGCTTTTAATTATGGTGGCAAACATCTTGCTCAATGTACATGTTCACGTAACCCTCACTTGTAGATTTAATAATTTTTTCTCGATGTGTTGTCCCGTTTGCAAAACCAAGGCGTAGATCAAGTGCATGGGTTCTGGCTGGTGGTAAAACACCAACAAAACTAAATCTATTTCTTTATTTATTTTTCTCTATCCCTAGACACATTGAACAAGATAAAGTTAGGGTTACATGAATTATTTATTTATGCCATGAGTGGTAAGATCAAAAGATTAAGCATTTAATGTTACATTTAAGTTCACATGGCGAAAAAAAGAATAAAGTTGTTTAACCAATGGAAGGATAAATTTTCACATGAGTATGACTATCATCTTTCCAAGATTGAATATAATATTTTAACTTATTTGGTTAAGATTGAGATTAAGAGTACAGTGCTATAAACAATATTAAAAGACAGATCATGTTGAGTTAATTAGGTTAATCAATTAAAATTGTAACTCTAACATGTTTGTGTTTTAATTTATGTGAATATCAAGATCAAGAGAAGAGCAGTGACCACTTACCTTAAAATATTACCTTTATTATTAGAGCGTGATAGCACTAAGTGATGAAGAGTAATTGACTAGTGATGCTTTCCTTCTCTTGCATCTTGAGTTGTTCATAGACTTCTTGACTCCTTTGTCGTATTTATTCTTTTACCATCTTTTGCTTCTTTGATCTTTTGACTTTTTTTTTCACTCCAATTATTATTATGCCTGCAATAGATTAGTGGACAGTACATACCCGAAGGAATATACAGATTTTGAACACAGGTTGCTTGTCCAGTATTTTATTTTGTCTATGCTTAATGAAAAGATAATATTAATATTGTTTAGCATAAATCATATTTTATACAGACATGACTTAAAGCAAAGTAACTTGTAGTAGAAGATAAAGTGAATGAATCATTAATGCTCATAGTTCTCTCATTCATGATGAATGAGTTATGTCTTCTTTTTACAAAGTTATTAAAGTTAAGCATGTACTCTGTCGCATCTCTAATTCGAATTTATCTCAAAATATCCAATGTCTACTACAAGTATCTTATCGGTTCAAAAATCAACCTAGACACCACGTCTAATTTGACTTAGGAAGGCATTCTAACCTAAGCACCACGCTTAATTCAAAAAGCCTTTGAAAGTAAAATCAATACACCTCTTAGTTCAAGAATCAAACTAAACACCTTGTCTAATTATGACTCAAGAAAACAGTTTAAACTAAGCACCATGCCTAATTCAAAGGTATATGAAATTTCTCTAAACCTTAAACATACTATAGCAAGCAAAGGTAACATAAAAGTTTATAGAATGTTATTCAAACAGAGATGAAAGAGTATGATTAATAAATTGAATAAAGGTAGAGACAACCAATATTAGCAATATAGAATTTTCTAAATAAGACCATTCCCCCAAGCTGGAATTTTATAAAGTAAATGTAAGCTTGAGTGGATGTAATTCAAAATTGCATAATGGTTGTTTTGACATACCTGGTGCCGCCATTAGTTATTTTCTTACTTCAAACCTAAAATGGTTAGTGACAAAAATACCCAAAGGAATATTTTGATAATTATAACTCTGCTCAATTCACAAGGGTATAACAAAAGGTGCAAGCTCAATGAAATTTTTTTTTAAGAGTGGTTATTTTGGGACACAAAGTTGTTCTTAGCAAACCTTCGATTATCATACTTTAAATTGGTGAGGTGGTTTCCTCTAGAACATTAGTCCTTGTGCACCTATATCCATATTACAACGAGATCTATAATATTTATGATAAACATATGCATCTACAACCACCCTCTTAATGATTTTATAAACAGGTAAAATAAGGGGGTTAAAGATCTCATGTGCGGTAATATTAGAGAGACCAAAAGATTCAGGAGATTTCTCATATGAGCATGGATTTGATAAAGTGTTAATGAGATAATTCCTATGCTCATTAATGTGATCTCCTTTTTCAAACTCTAAGAGTGTCTATTCATGGTTGTCTATAGGCAACAAGTTTATATCTATTATTTTATACCTATGACATTTATTGGATGTTTTATTTTCTAGGATTCCCCATGAATTGATGTTCCTAAGGTTGGTCTCTTCTAAAGGTTTCTCTAAACTTGGGTGAGTTTTGTTTATTAAAGAAATTAATTTAAGTTCACTATTTGAATTTAAACCAAGTTTAGATGCCAAAGCTTCATCTTCTTCCATCCATTCTTTCACAATGGCAGATGTATTTCTAGTATATTCTACATATATTCCTGCCATTGATGTTACTCTTCTTGGGTATTCCTATAATCTTCATATTTCTTATTTTTAAGATGTCTTAATAGATTTCTAGGTTTATTATGAAGTTTAGTAGAAAGAGCATGAAAGATTCATTGGGGTCAAGGATGTGTTTAGAGATGGGTTTAAAGTTATTTAATGTGGGCATAGAAAGGAGAAGATAGAATTTATTCCTAAGTGGGTTAGCTCTCCTTCTATGGCATCATTCAACATGCCATCCTTGTATTCTTCCCAATGTCTTTTAGGGAGGAAAGAAAGTAGATAATGCTTTTCCTAAGATGCTTCTCTAAGAAGATTTGATGTGCATTGATTTATGAGCATCTTAGCCAACTTGAAGTCTAAATCATCGAAGTGGAAAGTCAAAGGTTTAGGATTGATAACTAAATCTTGGAAATGGAATGATTGTGTTTTAGCTACCAAGACTTCCGTATCTAGTTCGAGTGATAAGTTATCCCGAATCATATTAATTAGACATGGGCGTAGCTCATAGTCAGGTGTTATGATAGGTTCCATAGATTTTGGTGGCTCAAAGCTTCGCACATTTCATAAAGATAAATAGGAACAAAATTAAAAACATCCATAAGGATGAACATAAAATAATGAAGAGAATGGGATAAAAACAGATTAAAGCATCCATAAGGATGAACACAAAAATTATTGAAGAGACTGGGATAAAATAAGAAAAGATAAAAGTATAATACAAGATTAAGCTAAACTAAGTCAAAATCAGCAAACCGTTTCCCAACAACGGCGCCAAAAATGCTTGTTGGTATTTTTAAGCGCACTCTATTTAAATAAGTTTTAAGTAGGATTATCCCAAGCGCCACAGATATCATACCGGTGTCACATTTTACCCGGAGGTTTTAAATATCGTATCCACAGGGGGAACAGGTTGTGATAATGACAAAGTGTATAGACTTAACCCTACAATTAGGCATAGATCATATCAAGAAAAAAAGAGAAATAGCTAATGTACTCTAATTCGACTACCGGTAAACTTTGTATAATATCGTCTTATCGGGCAAGGGACCCGAATAGGAGAAGAAACAGAGTAATCTACCTACTGGACACCTATCGCCTGTCTATCCTATCAACGGAAAGTGGACTACGAGAGGATTCAACGCAGCTATAAAGTCACCTACGTGAGCTACCACTATCCCGGCTAATCGGGGGACATCCACAAGTAAACCTAGCCTAGGCACCACGCCTACACTACGAAATACTACTTCAACCAAGCAATTACCAAGATCAAAGTCCTCAATATGAGATGTGAACTAAAGAACGAATATAAACGATCGCTTACTTGAATCAGGATAGTAAATACAAAAGTACCTCAGAACGCAGGCTCCGGGCGAGGAAGTGAATCCGTAAGAATATGATCCACGAAGAAGCCGCCGACATGGGAGCTCCTCCGAATCTCTACTCCTCTACTCAATCTCTCTAATCTCTAAACAAGACTAGATCTAGAAGAACTAGTCTCTCCTAATTGCTACATCTAGATGAACTAGCTAGAACTAGATGAACTAGACTAGATTAACTAGAGGGACCCTAACCCTAATCTAATGAAGAATATGAAGCCTTGGGGTGTAGAATGCCTCTTTGGGGGGAGCCTTGGGCGTCATTATATAGGCCGAGGTGGAGTAGGGGGCAAGGAATCGCCACGTCGGCGATCCGTCTTCATCTCATGTGCACCGTCGGATCAAACCGACCTCAAATCAACGTAGGGATGCTGCGATTGGACTCCACGCAACCGAGGGAGGAAGACTCCGTAAGGCGGCGGTGATCGGTGGAGTTAGGGCGCCGGGCGGCCGGGGGTGGGGCCGGCCGGCCCCACCTTATCTCCCCTCCGCGGGCCTCGGCTGCCGTGTGTCTTCTAGACCCTTCCCCGAGTCCTCTAGCGATGTTGCTCCGACGTGGATCAATTTCGTGATAATTATGCATTGAAATCCTTCTTTTATCCTTTTTCTCGAAAATCCCCGGAAAATATAGAATATGCAAAACTCGTGGAATTTGTCGATAAAGCCCTAGACTAGTATGTTTTCATGTTCTTCTTCAGGTTTAAAGTGCTAGTAAAAGTTGACGCTAAGGAGTGTCAACAGGTAGCTACTCCTAACTTTGTCGAGCCCCAAGGCAAGCCCCGGATGCATACAAACCCTTCCTTGTATTTCAAAATCTTTTTATATCGTATGTTGATGATGTGATGCATTAGGTAACAGGAGTTGTGTGATATCCTTATTTGATGCATTTACCGTACCTTGCTATACACCCCGGATACTGCTTTTGATTTCGCAAATGCTAGTGTATGCTTAGTCTTGCCGATAGCCTAGGCTTTACAAATGAAACGTTTTCCAAAAATGTGACAACAATATCCCCGTTGAGGGCATTTACTTAAAAACCTGATGTTACTTGTTGGTATCCCTTCACTTTGATCGGGTCAAGGGTACGCAACAAGAGCATGATGATGAGTAAATTGAGACCGGGTGGAGTGACTTGCACCGGGGAGGGGCTAGTGCCCCGGTGTAGTGTCGCCCACTTGTGAGTCGGTTAAGCACCGTTCGTTGCCTTGGCCCTTGGATCATGAGGTTATTGGATAGTACTAGTCGCATGCTAATGGCGGTAAGCTCCCTTGTACTATCTTTGACGAGAACGGATAACGGGACAAGAGTAGCGTGTACCCATCCTCACGGGCCACCATGGAAGGGACCGCGGCGTAGGGAGATGGTGTACTGTACCTCGTGGCTAGGACCCATTCTGGTCGGGAGAAATACAAGCGTGAGTTGATGTATGTAAGATGTCCGGTCCTCGCATACATCGTGTGGCTAGGAAGCCCCAATTTGGGTATATAAAAGCGATTCGAATCGTCGTTGCTCCACGATATGGGAGACTTGATCCTTGCACCAAAGCATCGTAGTAATGATGGAAGTTGATGATGGAAAGTTTTAAATCCGATACATGGTTGACAAGTGATTGATGTAGTAAAGTAAGGACTGGCTTAGTCTCTTTTTTGCAAAGGTGTCATTTGATCTTGCTAAAGCCTTACCTTGATTCCCACTAGCCAAGCATTCCCGAGTCTTCTCCCCAATTTTTTGGTCGTAAGTCTTGCGGAGTACTTTTTTGTACTCGTGGTTTGTTTAACCCCCTCAAGTTGCAGGTGAACCACGTGAGCAAGTGTGTTACGGCCCTTGCTGCATGACGGTCGTTGATGAAGTGACTGACAAGGACTAGGTTGATTGGCCCCGGGCAGGGCACTTTCGTTGTATGCTTGCAATAAAGTTAAGTAATGATACTTCCGCTGTTTTGTAATAATGCCACTCTGGTTTGTATAAGTTTAACAAAAGTTTTGTAAATTAAGTTATTGTAAGTCTTCCGCTACTCCGGTATTTTGTATGAAAACTGTTGTAATACCGTGATGTCTCGTAAGTATCGATCCTGGAGGAAACGTGGTTTATCTGGGGTTCACCCGACGGAACATTCTAGGTTATATGGTACGCAAGAAATGGCGGTGACAAAGGTCTTAAGGACAATGTCGGTGCTTGTGGGCCATGTAATTTAGAAGGTTACGCCCAAACAAGCTTGTCTTCTTGTTTGCTCCTAGAACCCGGGTACTCTCGAGAATATTACCGATACTTGTTGCTCTTGGATTTTGAAAACCGTTATCTATTTGTGTTGTCTTCTTCTTTCTTCTTCTCTTTGTTTTCTTCTTTTTCTTGTTTGTCTTTTCTCATATATTTTTCTTGAAAAATGCGACATTCTCCTATAGGGTGAATTCCTGTTGGATGATAGATGCATTTCATATTTTCAAGATCTTCAAATCTTCTTGCCGGATAGAATTTCTTTCTTTCGGTGGATGCCACCATGTTGTCGGAATATCTCTTTTTTGTTGTGGAATTCTTGCATTTGTCTTGAATGTTCCATCTTCTTGAGTTGTCTTGATATCTTGAGTTGTCCTAATATCCTGAGTTGTTTTGGTTGTTCCATCTTATGTTGTTTTGATCGTTCGAGTTGTTTCTTCTGTCCATATTGTTTCTCCTTTCGAGTTGTTTACATTTGTCTGGAAACCTTTCTCTTGTCTTTTCTTCTGCTGTAATCATTTTTTCAACTGTTCAAAGAACTCCTCGTTTGTCCGAGGGTTTTTCTTGCAAAAGTCGTGAAACATCCATCTTACTTTTTAAGCCGTATGAAAATGCTTCTATTACTTTCTCTCGGTGATGTCGTGTACTTGTGCTCGAGTTCCCCAAATCTTCTATAGAAGTCTCCGAGGCTTTCTCCTGGATTTTGCTTTAAACCTTTCAACTCGACTTGCGTTATTGGGTGGATCAGTATCCCTGCAAAATTCTCACAAAAGGCTTTTTGGAGGTCGCCCCATGCTTTGATAGATCCGGGTCGTAACTTGTCGAACCACTGGAGTGATAATGTTTTCAGGGCCATTGGGAAAAATAAGGCTTTTATGTCGTCATCACCTCCGGCTAGTTCTATAGATTGAGAATAAATCCTAAGCCATTGCATTGGCTCAGTCTTGCCATCATATTTTGAATGATTGGATGGTTTGAACTTGTGAGGTAGTTTGACTGTGAGTAGTCTTCCTGCGAAGCAAGAAAATCATCGGTACTTTTTCCCGGTGCATGTAATCGGAATCTGCCTCGGCCGTATGATCTCGAAATAATCTGGGGGGGGACTTCTGGGTGGCGTTGGAGATCTTCCCCTGTTTTCCCCTGTTTTTCTGTCCAATCGTGATGAGGTTGAGCTCTTCTCCCATAATTTAGAGTTGATAATCTTTCAAAAGCGGAAATCCTCCGAGTTCTTTGACTTGTCTGTTCAGATGGTATGTGTCGGGGAGGTACTCGGTCGTCTTGTATCCTTTGCGCGGTATCTCTGAGTAGACTTCTAAGCCTGGCTTGTTCTTCACTTGGTCGTTGTATGGCGTTAATTTCATTAATTAACTCTTGTATCTTGTTGATAGGATCAAGTCTGGTCCTTGCTGCAGTTCGTCTTTCCTCGGCTTCTTTTTCGGCTCTTTTTTTATTGTACTCGGCTAGCTCTTCTTCATATTTGCGCCATGCTTCTCTACGTTCATGAACTCGGTTCCTTCTTCCTCCTCTTTTCTTGTTTCTTCTTTCTCTTGCTGCTTTCTGGCTGTCAGTCTCCCCCTCTCTTGTGACGGAATTTGCTGGAATATCAGCTTCTGATTCTTCTGAAGATCTGTAGTCGGGTTGGACTGGTGGTACTAGGGGTTGCCTCATCATGAACACCTCTTTATGTGTCTTGGGTAGATAGCTAGGTTCTTCTTCTCTCAATGGTTTACCATATTGAAAAGGAAGGAAGGTAGGGTACTTATCTTGTTTGAAGATGTTCCACTGGTCGAGGTCGTAAGATTCCATTGCCTTCTGAGTGATATTCTGATATATTCGTGCCGAGTTGTTGAAACCGTAGTGAAAAGAACTCGGCTTGTCTTGTATATTTGGGTTTTCGGCTTCCTCTGTGAGCTTGAGTCTTGAAAAAATTTCTTGTATCTTTTCTTTCGGGTTCTCGAAGTAGTCGACCATGGAGAATTCCTTGTTCGTCGCCATGGACCCAGCTTCCAAAAACGAAGGTTGATCCCGCCGGAAAAATCATCATGTGTAGGTCCGTCGAGCCTTTGACGTTGATTTCGCCGAAAGCCCCTACCGCGGCGCCAACCGGCCGGTGTTTGACCACCGATAGCCTACCACGGGTTCCCGTAGCGCTTGATTCGGACCTCAGCGAACGACTAGAACTCGGCGGTTTCACGCAAGAGACACACGGTTTATCCTGGTTCGAGCCCTCGTCGTCGAGTAAAAGCTCTACTCCAGTCGGCCTTGGCCTTTTGCGTTGGATTGGTATATGATTGTGTGTTGTTCGCCCTGTTACTAAAAGAGGGTGCTCGGCTCCTTTTTTATAAGAAGAAAAGAGCGAGCTATGGTTTCTAATCCTAGTCGGATCGAGAGGTTACTTTCTATTCGTCTAACTAGGAT
>JADLZL010005312.1:0-194809 GCA_015844335.1 Chrysopogon serrulatus
CCCGTCGGTGCAAATCATTCGTCTCGGGTGCACCACTCCGTCACGGGCGTCTCAACTTTCCCCCGCGTTCCTGCTGTACCGAGGGGAAAAGCCTCTGACACCGACAGAGATGCGTGTACGCCCGAAAATCAGAAATTTCGGAGCTGAGCGCGCGCTCCAGTCGTTAGCGTGGCCCATGTCTCAGAGACAGAAGGGTGAAAAAAAGAGCGCGCAATGGACCGAGGCGTAGCGCGCGAGGGGGAAAATTTTCCCCAACCTTATCCTCTCACGCCGCCCACAGCCAGTCATCTCCCCCACCGCCCGCACACTCGCACACAAGGGCAGCGACCCGTCCAAGCGGGTGCATCCGCCGCCGCCACCGCCGCAGCTCAGCTGCGTCCGCTGCCGGTGCCGCCGCCTCACCACCATCTGCATCCGCCGCCGCCACGTTCTCCCTACCCCACGCGCAGCAGCCACCGTCGACCCTACTCGCTAGATCTGAGCGGTGGCGGCTGGGGCGAAGGCCAAGGCCAAGGCGAAGCAACGGAACTCCAGCCGTCGGTGGTGCAGCAGCCATGGTGAGAAATCTCTCTCTCTGCCGACCTGTTCTCTCAGTCTCAGATCTAGCCTGTCTCTCTCCTTCAATCAGCAGAGGACTCGTCACTTCGTCGCTGGGAACCAGGGGTGTGGTGGCCATAGCGATAGCACTCCAGGAAGAACGACTGGCAAAGCTGCAGCCTGCAATCCTCAGCAACCCAAACTCCGGTGAGCTCTAGTCCAATGGCGCTACTGCCTAGGCAGGTTTCTGTTAGTCTCACATACTCAATCTCTCCAGTGGTACTATGGATATTCATATCTTGGAAGGATGTGCTTCTTGGTGACTAGGATTTAGGAATGGCTGTACATATATTTGTGAGTAAATTCAGATAAGCTAGAGTTCTGAAATTGAGATAAATCATGTTTGCAATGTTGTAGATATTAGGTTAACATTAATGTAGAAAAATAATTGTGTGTATATGGTTCTTTAATTATCTGAAACTATATTTATGCATTGTCTGGGAAATAAAGATAGGACCAGTTTAACCCGCCATTGGTGAATTCATTTGGTTAATGGACTTAAATTGTTGAGAATGTATTTGATTGTGTTTCTCTTTTAACTTATTCATCAGAGGCTTTCTTTTATTCTTTTGTAAATCTGCAGATACTGCAGCCATGTTGTATGCCAGTATGGCACGCCCATTTTCTCCATCATTGAATTAAGGCACTCTTTACCATTATTTCTGCAGATGCATGGCTTTGAGACGCCATGGGCTCTCTTTACCATTATTTCTCAATGAGGTGCGTCCCGGAACAGGTGATTTTGCTGCCCCCATTTTCTCCAAGTCAGGAAAGCTAAATCGTTCATGACGTGCTCTGTCCAAGTTCTAGTTGTACAGCTTATTTGTTGTATCTGCTCATCCGTAAATTTATAAGACACATTTACATCTGTGCAAATATTAGTAGATAATGGATTTTCATTTGTGTGTAGACTACCAGATTTATAACTTGTGTCCACAAATATGATTAGGTAATGGATTGACAATTTAGTGGGAGAGGGAAACAAAATACACACCTTACAATTCAAGTCGATAACTTATGATTTTCCAAGTTCTAGAATTGCAGCAGTAACTTGTGCTCTGTTATTGAAGTAAATAGATTATGAAACATTAGGACAGAATGGCATACATTCAGACAGATAAGAGTGCAGCAGCAGCCAAAGATGAGCATCTGATTTGTATGCAGATAATTCCAGTTAACATAAAATCCCACTTTATGTTACTTTTCACATGCTACAAACATCAATTTGGGCTTCTCTGTCAGATCTGCAGTAGCAGTGCAGCTTGGTTGGCAACTCCCAGATGTGTTGGGGTAACATGACAGCTTCTTGATGTGCTGCAGCAGAGCAGTGCTTCTTCACTGATGGCGTGTGGTGCAGCATGAGTGGTGAGCATCACCCTCCCATTCAGCTCTTGGTCCTTGCTTATCTCGGATGAGTAGTTAAGTCTTTATTAGGAATTGAGATGGCTAATCCTAAAATTGTAAGTGTAGAACCTATTTTGCTTCCTGAGTTGAAGTACCATATAGCATATGGAGGTCTTGATTTGTCTACTGCCTAGACCATAATGTCGGTACTTTTTTTTGGGCAGATCTTGCTGACAATAAATAAATAGAGATACCACTAGACATGCTTAAGGAAGCATAGTGACATGGTAAAATTACCTTGCACACTTGATTTTCCTCATAGTTGGCTTATAATTTTGAGTAACTGCTAGGTGCAGTCGTAAATTTTTGCAGACCTCATGATCATGTTGTTTCATGTTTTCTATTTTAAGTAACTGCTAGGTGTAGTTGTCAATTATTTGCATGATTTTGCTAGTATGGATCAGATTGTTTTGGTAATTTATTTATCCTTCAATAAAGTGCTAAAACATTCAATTTTATTTGCATAGTCTTGCCTGCAACTGCAACCATACACTAACAATAATGTAATCATGCGTGCCCTTTTGTTCTTTTCATCTTGGACTGGGCAAGCTGTGAACATATATAGTCTAGTTGTCAACCAGTAACTGAACAACTAATCACTTGTGTAATAAAACAAAATAAAATCAATTGGCAAAACATCTTGTGATGACTGAATCACTTGGCATCTCAGCAGCTGTCATCTTTCAACAACTGAATTTTTAGCATTTAAATATCTTTTGATAGGTTATCATGGGTGAAGGCAAACACATGCATTGGCAACTGGATATACAAAGATGTCAGCGGAGGATAAGAAGCACAGAAGCTTGCCAACTCCAGCAACATGTAAGAACATCATACCTTGCCAATATATTGTAGTGCTCTCTATGGTCAATCCTTTAATTCATAGACATTGGACAGAGCAATCAGCTATATTATTTTACTGCAAATTTAACCAGAATTCTCATGAATTACTTTTTTTTTTTTGACTTCAGGATATGGAGATCTTTTTGGGCTGATCTGAACCTACTACAACACCAGATTCAGCTGCCTTCAGCTGAGCAGCAGCAGCCGCCAATCACCAGATTCAGCCGATTTCAGGCCAAATGAGGCAGCCGAACAGCCAACTATGTATCACTGGTGAAGGGCTTGTAGGTTCTATTTCCTATATATAGCATTCCTATATATAGCATTGTAACCTTGGTCTGCCTACTTTATTTTTGCAAGGCATTTATAATGTAGCAAAAGATTTGACAATCGAACTATCTAATGTATGAACTTGAATGATTATATGTATGAGACAGTTGAGTACTTGTGTCTAACACTTAAATGCTGGCTGTTGTGTGGTTAAAAGGATCAGCAAAGATTTGAATAATTCAATGAGTTTTTATCATTAGTGCAAATGAGTTTTTATCATTATTGGAAATACACCTTCCCTGACGGTACTGAACCCGACAGGAAAGTCTGAACCTTCCCTGACGGTACTGTACCCAACAGGGAAAGTTTGAACCTTCCCTGATGGTAGCCAACCGGCAGGAATTATTTCTCGTGACGGAAAATGGAAAACCGACGGGGAAAGTCTTTCCTGACGGTTACTACCGTCGGGGAATAATCCTTGACGGTTTACCATCAGGGAAGGTTGACTTTCCCTGTCAGTTTTCTCCTGACGGGTCATCCCTGACGGTTGCCTTTCCTGACGGTTTTGCCTACTTTTCCTGACGGGACCGGCCGTCACGGAAAAAAATTCCTGGGGTAGTGAAACACTACCAGAGAATGCATTATAAGATCGGAAAAAACAAGTTTCCAGAGATAGCGGGCAAGCCCACCACGATTTAATTGCCTATGTAAGCGAGAAACTACTATTAATGTGCGCAAGTACACCGCCTGTGAAGTTGCCTTTTACAAAAAGGTGTGGGTCCTTGAGACGTCTGCCTCTGTAAATTAATTAAAAAATTAAAAGAATGTTGCCTTGTCACACTGAGCTTGCCACTGTCATGCTTGAACCATTGTCCATCGCTAGCTGCAGTTAGCTCTGCGATGAATGACTAGGCCTTGATGTCGCGGGCATTTGTTGCCCCATTTTGTAGTGAGAGCATGTGACGGCGATATGCTGCAGTAGTCCAGTCGATACCGAATTGGCCTGAATCCAAATTAGGTTGTGGATCCAGTTATGGCACTCTAGATTCGCTCTACCTCTACCAGATCAGGGCACCATGAAGGACTGAGAGTGGCGACCAGAGGGGGGTGAATGGGAGCCTAAAATTTCTTTTAAAACTTTTGACCAAGTGTCCCAGATTCAACCCCCAAAATGAACTCACACGCGGGCGATAAATCCACGAGCCAACGGGTGGCTGGGTACCTTAGGAGATGTCCTAGAGGCACAGCGGGACTATCGAGAAAGACCAAGACAAGCCCTCGAAGAAATGAGAAGAAACAAATAAAAACTTGCGCGGACGGAAGTTGCCAGGAACTTCCGGTGAGGGACCGGAAAGTTTCACTGAACTTCCCAGGAACGGAATTTCACGGAACTTCTTGTCAGCCTCCACCAGAACTTCCTGTCAGCGACCAGAACTTCCGGTCAGGCACCAGAACTTCCGGTCGAGGACCAGAACTTCCGGTCGGAGACCAGAACTTCCGATCAAAGCGCCCCCAAGCAAAAACAACGCAAAACCAAAACAAAACTTGGACCGGAACTTCCGGTGGATGACCAGAACTTCCGGTTGGCGCGACCCGAACCAAGAACAATGCCCCGAAAATCGCCTTTTCGCCGATCTTTCGATTTGTGGCCCAAATCTTCACCAACTGTCCACGAAACTTGGTGAGCATGATCACAAGCCAGTAGGGAAGCTACCTTTAAGAGATCATCGCCTAATTTGAAGCCAATCAACGAGAAATCGAAGGGGAACGAAGAACACCACTAAAAATGCCCTTGCACCTTGATTCGACCCGATCTATGTGCTCATGAGGAATCGGATGAAATCCTTCGGTGGAAAGGATCTTCTCACAGCAAAGATCAAGTAGAAACAAGTGGCATGCGCTAAGATGGATCACAACTCAAGAAATCAATTCGGGAACATGAGGGGTAGAAGAAGAGAAACGAAGAACGCGATGAACAACAATCAAAACGCGAATCAACACATCAATCTAACCCCACGAGGAGACAAGGAGGATTCGGGACCTCCTTTCCCATGAGTAATCTAAGTTCTTACACACTAATTGATGAAATTAGTGGACCTCTCACACTCAAGCACACTAGAGGGAGGAAAACCTAGAAAATGAGGAAAATGAGCAAATGAGGAGGTGAAGGGGTAAGAGAGCTCCCATCACCATACTTATCGACCGGGGCTTATTTCAAATTCCAGTTTTGCCCTTACATGGCACCGAGCGTACTACCTAGCCCAAGAACATTGTAGTACAACTCCACCGAGCCGGATGGGTATTTTGATCCGACGGCCACCGCGCCTTCTCACCGGTAGCCGCGCCGACGCGAACTCCCCCCGATGCCGCCACGTGCCGTCCGTCCGCCTCGGGACCTCCGCCAGGGTTTTGAGGCTCAACCCAGAAACCCGCCGGGTGGTTTTGAGGCCCAAACCACCGAAACCTGCCTCCGTTGGTTTTGAGGCCCAAACCAACAAACCGGCCCATGTCCTTGCACTTGTCGAAGCCAAGTGCCAGCAACACGATCCCGCCCGGTGATTCCGGGTCCATCGGTCCAAGTCTCGATCGGCCCGCCCTTTCACCGCTCCCGGTCCATTCGGGCGCGGCCCGCCATCACTTGACCTTCACCTCGCCGCGTCGGCCACCGCCTCCATGCTCGACACCGCACAACACAAGCCAAGGCACATGTGGAACTCGTGGCTTTCACCACCGTCAGTAGCACCCCATCCGAGATGCTAGTAGTTGAATCAATCACTCATCATCACAACTGAACCATAAGTATAAACCTTGTGTTCGCAATCTCCCCCTTGATGAGTGCATTGTTCAACACCAACACACTACGGCTGAGAAAAAGAAAATAGAAGAAGAAGAAAAGAAGAAAGCTCACCAAACGACCAAAAGCCAAAAAGAAGCCAAATGGGGTCATTTGAAGCAAGCACAACTTGGTCCCCAAAGACATGGGCAATGGCTCGACACAACCAAGCAAAACATGGCTAGCCCTCAAGAAGAGGAAGAAAGCGGGCTCAACACCGCTAGCCAAGCAAGAAGCACTCGAAACGCTAGATCCTCCAGAAAGAGGCAAAGGCTCAACACATCTAGCAAGAAGCAATGCAAAACAACTCCCCCCGAGCAAATGTATACATGAGTGCACACAATCTTCTCCCCTTCTCCCTTTGAGAACTAGTCTCACCCTCTGAGAAGACAACCAATCAAGACATGTCAAGTGACTCCCCCTTGACATAAGCATGTGATGCGTTAGGCATATGTGTGTGTGTCAAATTTCTCCCCCTTGTTGAATAATGCACACAGCAAGCCTAAAATGCAATGAAATGCACAAATGCAGAAGCTTCTGGTATATAGGAATCAGAGTGAAAAGATGCTCTAGCCGGTAAAACAAGTGAGTAAGACAACAACAGATAAGTGCGAGCATATGCTCAAACTGATCAAATGATACGGAATATGAAGTGTAAGCAGTTTTGAGCAGATTTTAAGTTCTTCAGAAAGGGGTTCACCACAAAAGATAGCACTTAGCAAATGCAGGCTAAAAATCAACCTAGTGCTAGTCATGTGCAAGCAAGATGAACTACCCCAAACCATGATAACACATCATGTCAAAGACCTCAAACGTGTCAATTTTATCAAAATTTCAGAGTTGGCAGCAAATTACAAGTATTGGTCAAGCATGTGTGTGCAAGAGGTTATCCGTACTGTCAAGCCTAACTTTTCAACCAAGCGGAGCCTATGTCAAAAGACAATCAGGAGCTCAAAGCAATGGTTTCGGTCATCCACTACAAGGCTCAAGTTCATCCAAATATGCAATTGGAAGTAGTCTCGATACCTTGATGTGGAACAATACGGACCCATCTCGATATTTTCATTCAACTTACTTAGATTTTAGATTTTAGCACAAGTAAAGTATCTAAGCAAGTGTGGGACTCAAAGCATGGGACATAGTAACCAAACATGCACAATATAGCATAAAGGGATCTCAACATCCTACACATGCTAATTACCATCTCAGGCGGTGAACATTTTTAATTTCAGCAAGTTTAAACAAGTTCACCTTAGAAAATCATGCTCAACTCATAACATGTAGCAGATGATCAATGAGAGCCTAAGCTGACAAATACCACAAAGTACTCACAAGGCATACTAACAAGAGCATAGTTTTATTCCAAGTGTTATATACGTGAAGCTCAAAATGCAAATATATCACAAAATGCAATGCAAATGCACTATCATACAAAGACAAATCAAAATCTAGACTACAAATGAAAATGAAACTAGTGTACAACAAACAAAGTGCTTCCCTCCTCTAAAAAAGGGAAACTCACACCGAAGTTCACCTCGCAAGCGAGCAAAAAGTCGCTTGATCGAGGGGCTTAGTGAGAAGATCCGCAAGCTGATCCTGGGTGGCTACGTGATGCAACTCAATGTCGCCTTTCTCTTGGTGATCGCGGAGAAAGTGAAAGCGAACATCTATGTGCTTGGTCTTGGAGTGAAGTACTGGGTTCTTAGCAACACTGATGGCACTAGTACTATCACACAAAAAGGCACTCTAGAGAACTCAAGACCAAAATCACGTAGGGTGGCTATCATCCAAAGCAAATTTGGGAACAACAAGCGGCAGCAAATGACATACTCGGCTTACGTGGTGGATTGTGCAACACTAGGCGCTTACGGGATGACCAAGACACAAGAGACGAACCCAAAAACTGACAAGTCCCCGACGTGGACTTCCTATCTAAGCGGCAGCCAGCAAAATCAGCATCCGAATAACCGCAAAGAGAGAGCGAGGAAGAAGTAGAATACCAAAGTCCAAACTCGGGGGTAAACCGGAGGTACCTCATGATGCGCTTCACCGCTTGACGGTGAGATGTGCGTGGGGAAGCCCTGAAAGCGCGCGCAGAGGCATGCAAACAAAGCGTATGTCGGGTCTTGTCGCCGTCAGGTACAAAGAACGATCCGATCATACTCCCGGTACTCTTCCGATCGACCGCTTCTCCATCCTCATCGGCGTCGAGGGGGCCGTCGTAGTCGACATGGGCGTCGAAAGAGGCTTGGCCTCGCCCATGTCAAACTTCTTCAGGACGTCCTTTGTGTACTTGCCTTGATGCACAAATATTCCATCCCGTGTTTGCTTGATTTGAAGGCCGAGGAAGAAGGTCAACTCGCCCATCAAGCTCATCTCAAACTCCCTGCTCATGAACTCTGCAAACTTGGCATTCAAAGCGTGAGAAGAGCCACCAAAGATAATATCATCCACGTATATCTGAACCAAGAGAAGGTCATTGCCTTGCTTGAGGAGAAACAAAGTTTTATCTACTGATCCCATCCTAAACCCCTTCTTAAGCAAAAAGGTTTTCAGCCTATCATACCACGCTCTAGGGGCTTGCTTAAGACCATACAAAGCTTTGTGCAACTTAAAGACATGGTTAGGATACTTAGAATTTTCAAAGCCTGGGGGTTGCCTAACATACACTTCCTCCTCTATGTACCCATTCAGAAAAGCGCTCTTGACATCCATCTGAAACAACTTAAAGCCCTTAGCAAAGAAGTGAACGCTAACAGAGAACGCGGATAGCCTCTAAGCGAGCTATGAGGAGCGAAGGTTTCCTCAAAGTCTATCCCTTTTTTTCGGTAATACCCCCGAGCAACAAGTCTAGCCTTATTCCTAACAACCACCCCATCTTCACTGCTTATTCTTAAACACCCACTTTGTACCTATGGGATGACACTCTGGAGGTGGAGGAACTAAGACCCAGACTTGATTTCTATCAAAGTTCTCTAACTCCTCATGCATGGCATTAACCCAGTCAGGATCAGATAAAGCATGTCCAACATCTCGGGACTCAAAAGAAGCTACAAATGCAGAATGAGCGAAGTGAGAGATGTGATAAGACCTGGACCGCATGACTCATTTGGTCAATATCACCGATCATCGTCGAGCGGGGTGGCGACGCTGAATGTGTCGTGGAGCCTCTCGGAAGAAGTCGCCTCCCCTCAATAGCATTTGGCGCCTCCTCAGGTGCGGCCGGCTCAGCCGAGGAAGCTGCTCGAATGGTCCCCAAGAAGTGGAAGTAGAGGGGTCTCGGACCGTGAGCTGAAGTAGTCGCCGCAGCTCGATAGGGACAGCCGGTGGAGTCGGCTCGGGATCACCCCAATCGGCATCGCCCTGCTCCTCCTCCCATAAAAATGCTTTCACCAAGCTCTTCATCACCTGCACGCTCAAAGACAGGGGGTTGTACAAGGCATAGTTTCATCGAATGTGACCTCACGGGTCTCCACAACACGGTTAGTTTCAAGGTTAAGTACTCGATAAGCTCTAGAATGCAAAGCATAACCAAGAAAGATACCATCGGAGGACACGGACTCAAACTTGTCCAAATTACCTTATTTTTAAGATGAAGCACTTACACCCAAACACCCTGAAATGACTCACCTTGGGTCACCTCCCAAATCGTAACTCATAAGAAGTTTTCTTCATAAAAGCACGGAGAAAGATACGATTGAAAACATGACATGCCGTGTTGATTGCCTCGGCCCAAAACCTTCGAGGAGTCCTATGCTCATCGAGCATCATCCTCGCCATCTCAACAAGGGTCCGATTCTTGCGCTCAACAATGCCATTCTGTTGCGGAACGTAAGGTGAGGAAAACTGGTGCTCAAGACCCAAAGACTTGCAGAAAGTTTCAAAATGAGTATTCTTGAATTCTGTGCCATTGTCACTACGAATAGCTCTCATGGTATTCTTAGGGAACTCATTTCTCAACCGAAGAATCAAATCTCGAGCATGTGAAAAAGCCTCATCCTTACTCTCCATGAAAAACACCCAAGAGTACCTCGAAAAGTCATCCACAATCACTAGCACATACCACTTCCCACCTTCTGACCGAACCCGAGCTGGACCAACTGTGTCCATATGAAGTAGCTCGCCGGGTTCCTTGGTCATGATTTGATTCACATGTGGGTGAGAAGCGGCTACCATCTTCCCATGACGACAAGGGTGGCAAACAAGATCCTTCTCAAATTTTAACTTGGGCAATCCTTGGATTAAGCCAAGTGAACTCAACCTAGCAAGAAGGTCAAAGCTCAAATGACCAAGTCTCCTATGCCACTTCCAAAGCTCAGAAGAGGATCCGGCCACCAAACAACGGGAAGAGCCAAAAGAGTGAGAAAAATCAGCTCGAAAGACACGGCCAAATGGGACGATCCGACAAACAAGATCTCCCTGAGAGTCAAGAACTCGAGAAAAGCCATGTTTAAAGCGCACTTCAAAGCCGTCCTCAAGGAGTTGCAAAACAGAGAGCAAATTGAAATGCAAGTTCGAGACCAAAGCAACATCCTTAAGAACAAAGCTCTCGTTAACCCGAATGGTTCCACGAGAGACCACTTTACCTTTGCTATTATCCCCGAATGTGATGTACTCCTTGTGTTGCACGGGGTCGAGGCTGGAGAACCATTTTGAACTTCCGGTCATATGGCGCGAACATCCGGAATCAATGAGCCATATGTTCTCCAAACCTCCATCCTACATCAATAGAAAGACATAGGATGAGCAAATGGCACACCACTAGGGTTAGTAAACTGAGAAGGATACCAGTGATGCATCATTTGCCCTGAAAAAGTGTTAGGAAAAACACCAAACATGCCATGTCCCATTTGAGGAAAGCGATCACCACGAGAGGGAAAACGTGGTCCGCTAGAGCTGTAGGACACAAAAGCACCGCCACGAGGTTCATAGTCATATTGACCACGACCCAAACCTCGCCGTGCATGACCACCACGTGGTCTCGCAGCCTGAGACCTAGCACCTTGAGGCATTGCACCTCTAGGCCTAGCAGTGCGCCTCTGAACAGGCGGTACATGTACACCATGGGAAGGACGGTACATGTTTCGGTTGTTTAACTCATACTCATGCCTCTCATCTCTCTTCCTCCTAAAGCAAAACTCAACCAAGTGACCATCCCTATGGCAATACTCACAGTGGTACACCTCTCTCTTAGGTGTTTGGCTCACTTTCTTATGGGTATGGTTTACTCTTGGAGGTGGCTTGGCTTTAGGAAGGGGTTCCTCAGAGATGGAAGGGAGTGTGTCAAGTGGGTTCCTTAGATGGTTTGGTTTTGGAATCCACACTTGTTTCTGAGGTGGAGCTTTTGGAGGTTCTTCAAACACTCCATCCTTGGTGGGAGGCACAAGTGGCTTAGGTGGTGTGATTTTGAGAAGCTTGGGAGTAGTGGCAGGTTTTTTACTCGGGAGCACACCACTACACTCACCAACTTTGCCATAAAGATCATCACCCTTTCCACCTGAAGCAAAGCCTAATCCCGGTCCACCAATTCCCCTCCTGAATTGGTTGACCATCATGCCAAATTGCGGCTCACTGCAAGACACCCAACTCAAGATGGTCCGAAGGTATGTGTTTTCCTCCTCGGTACGCACCTTGTCATGCCGGCAGTTGGCAATATCTAGCTCCAAACCCTCACAAAGTGCACACTTAGCCACACTAGTGCTATCTGAGTTGGCCTTCTCAAGTAAGGCAAGCTTGGCATTCTTCTCTGCCAACTCAGATTGCAAGTCTGAGCAAGACTTGCACGCACCCAACAAAACAGGTGAAGCACGCAAGCTATCAAACTCATCAACCAACTCAGCATACTTGGACTGTAGACTAGCAAGATCAGCCATGTAAACGCTATAGAGCTCACACTCTGGCTCGTCAGACACTATGGGAGTGTTCTTAACTAGCTCAAGCTCCTTAAGCGCATCTTCTAGCTTAGCCTTATACTCTTTTCTATCACTAGCAGCACGCTTAAGTAACTTATCTTGACGAAGCAAAGTAGCAGTTAAGTCATCAACCTCAGCAACAAGAGCATCGACGGAAGGTGATACCTTAGATGTGTCATCGTCGTCGCCGGGAGCATCGTCCTTGCCGCCCTCCACCTCATTACCAAGTGCCATGGTGCAGAAGCCTCCGTGGGTGGAGTCGGCGAGGAAGTAGAGTCCGTTCAGCTTGTCCTCGACCTTCTTCTCGGATTCATCGTCGCTCGAAGAAGAGGAAGCATGCTCGTCGTCGGAGTCGAGGTCGCTGAGGGAGGCGAGGAAGGCGCGCTCTCTTGCTTTGAAATTCTTCATGAACTTGCGCTTCATCGCTTCCTTGTCAAAGCCTCCTTTGGACTTGTGCTTGCCGGAGGTGTACTTGCGCTTCTCCTTGTGCTTGTCGGAGGTGGACTTGCCGAAGGAGTGGTTGTTCCATATGGGACAGTTGGCGACGAAGTGGTCGAGGTCGCCGCATCCATAGCATCCATCCTTCGGTCCACCCCGCCGGCGATTCAAGCGGTTGTTGTGAAACCACGAGAACCGGCTAATGACGAGAGCCAGCTCATCGTCTTCGAGCACATCCAACTGCTCCTCTGTCACTGTGATCAAGGAAGACAAGGCAAACATCGCAGAGGAGGGGTTAGCGGAAGAACTAGAGACACCTTTACCTGACACCAGCGCCATAGTCGGAGCAGAGGGGTTGCGGATCTTGGCATGGGTCTGGTTGTCAATCTCACTCGACTTGAGCTTGCTGAATAGCTCGTCCACCGTGAGAGTGGCGTAGTTGGGTGACTCAACCAAGGCCTGAAACTTCGAATCCCAAACCCTCCGATCCAGGGCGTGTAGTAACTTGAGAGCCCTCTCATGATCATCATAGGGTAGCTGAGCCCTGTTTGCTCGCATCTTGTTCACAATCGACTGAAACCGAGAAAACATCGAATCGATGGTCTCATCATCCAACTGAGTGAAGTTCTCATACTCCCGCTTGTATGTTTCAAAGAGTCTGGTCTTAACTTGGGGAGTCCCCTCGTGATAGCTCTGAAGCTTCACCCAGATCTCTCGAGCGGTAGTATAGTGAGAAACTCGCTCAAACTCAGAAGGAGAGAGACTCGAAAAGAGAGCATTGCGAGCTTTGCTATTGGCATCGTGTTGCTCTATTTGCTCTTGACCAACACGAGCGGGAAGAACAACATAATTCGGATCCTCGTAAATTTTCCAAACTCGTGAGCCAAGACTCTGGATATACGCCGACATGCGTATCTTCCAGTAGGGGTAATTTGATCCATCAAAAAACGGTGGTTTTCCCGAACCACGCTCCATGTCGCCTTCTAGCGGATCACGAACCGATTAAGGTGGAATGATCCTTAACCGGCTCTGATACCAATTGAAGGACCGAGAGTGGCGACGAGGGGGGTGAATGGGAGCCTAAAATTTCTTTTAAAACTTTTGACCAAGTGTCCCAGATTCAACCCCCAAAATGAACTCACACGCGGACGATAAATCCACGAGCCAACGGGTGGCTGGGTACCTTAGGAGATGTCCTAGAGGCACAGCGGGACTATCGAAAAAGACCAAAGACAAGCCCTCGAAGAAATGAGAAGAAACAAATAAAACCGCGCGGCAGAAGTTGGACGGAACTTCCGGTGAGGGACCGAAAGTTTTTTCCGGTGAGGGACCGGAAGTTTCACCGGAACTTCTTGTCGGCCTCCACCGAACTTCCTCGTCGGCGACCGGAACTTCCCGGTCGGGCACTAAAACTTCCGGTCGAGGACCGAGAACTTCCCGGTCGGAGACCGAACTTCCGATCAAAGTGCCCCCAAGCAAAAAACAACGCAAAACCAAAACAAAATTGGACCGAAACTTCCGGTGGATGACCAGAACTTCCGGTTGGCGCGACCCGAACCAAGAACAATGCCCCGAAAATCGCCTTCTCACTTCGATCTTTCGATTTGTGGCCCAAATCTTCACCAAGCGTCCACGAAACTTGGTGAGCATGATCACAAGCCAAGTAGGGAAGCTACCTTTAAGAGGTCATCGCCCAATTTGAAGCCAATCAACGAGAAATCGAAGGGGAACGAAGAACACCACTAAAAATGCCCTTGCACCTTGATTCGACCCGATCTATGTGCTCGTGAGGAATCGGATGAAATCCTTCGGTGGAAAGGATCTTCTCGACAAAGAAAGATCAAGTAGAAACAACTGGCATGCGCTAAGATGGATCACAACTCAAGAAATCAACTCGGGAACATGAGGGGTAGAAGAAGAGAAACGAAGAACGCGATGAACAACAATCAAAACGCGAATCAACACATCAATCTAACCCCACAAGGAGACAAGGAGGATTCGGGACCTCCTTTTCCATGAGTAATCTGAGTTCTTACACACTAATTGATGAAATTAGTGGACCTCTCACACTCAAGCACACTAGAGGGAGGAAAACCTACAAAATGAGGAAAATGAGCAAATGAGGAGGTGAAGGGGTAAGAGAGCTCCCCTCACCATACTTATCGACCGGGGCTTATTTCAAATTCCAGTTTTGCCCTTACATGGCACCGAGCGTACTACCTAGCCCAAGGACATTGTAGTACAACTCCACCGAGCCGGATGGGTATTTTGATCCGACGGCCACCGCGCCTTCTCACCGGTAGCTTCGCCTCGACGCGAACTCCCCGATGCCGCCACGTGCCGTCCGTCCACCTCGGGACCTCCCCCCAGGGTTTTGAGGCTCAACCCGAAAACCCGCCCGGGTGGTTTTGAGGCCCAAACCACCGAAACCTGCCTCCGTTGGTTTTGAGGCCTAAACCAACAAACCGGCCCATGTCCTTGCACTTGTCGAAGCCAAGTGCCAGCAACACGATCCCGCCCGGCGATTCCGGGTCCCTCAGTCCAAGTCTCGATGCGTCCGCCCTTTCACCGCTCCCGGTCCATTCGGCGCGGCCCGCCATCACTTGACCTTCACCTCACCGTCGGCCACCGCCTCCATGCTCGACACCTGCACAACACAAGCCAAGGCACATGTGGAACTCGTGGCTTTTACCACCGTCAGTAGCACCCCATCCGAGATGCTAGTAGTTGAATCAATCACTCATCATCACAACTGAACCACAAGTATAAACCTTGTGTTCGCACGCCAGGATAATGAACTATATATTCATTGCAATGTGAACATGATATCATCCTTTTAATGTATGCAAATGTATTTAAATCATGTTAATATGCAGCTATTGCCTGACCGGGCCTTGTGGAATCCTTTTAATTTATGCAAGAAGGAGAAGAAGAGATGAAGAGCTAACGCAGGGCCAGAGCTCGCGGCCGTGGCAAGGCCAGAGCTCGCGACACATACACAGCTGGAGCTCGCGAAAACCTAGGGTGGCCATAAATTAAATTAGAGATTGTATTAACATGTACCATATCAAATGAATCGTAGGAGTCCTTTATATACGATCGAGCATATCATTCTCTACGTCGACTGAAAGCACTGTTCAACTATCTTATTTTTTTGTCTGGTCAATCAATTCAATTTCATTTTATTGGCAAACTAATTTTACAATATATAAAAAGTGGGTTAAAAGCATCGCTCTTTATTAAGCATCTCCAAGTTTTGCCAACTTCAAAAAAAAATATACAAGTAAGAAAAAAGCTCATCTCAAATAGTTGGACATAATTTACTTGCCTAATCTATATCTAACTTACATCAGAAACCCTAAAAGAGAAATAAAATTATGTTTATAATATCATTCCACCTCTTGAAATCTTACATTAGGAACCCTAAGAGAAATAAAATTATATTTATGTCTACCTCTTTTGATACGGGCGGATGCGCATGAGGCTCTTTTTGCTAACTTAGGATAAATGAGAAACTGAAACGAGGAACTGTTAGAGAAGATTTTTCCTGTTTTTGCAAAAAAAAGATGACAACCTCGATGGAGAATTGTTGGTGTTGCTCTATTGTTAATTAAGTAGAGATAGAGAGATTAATGAAATTTGCAAAATAAAATAAATCTTGTTGGTGCGCCAGAAAAAAGAAACAATGGAGGTTCTCCAAACTCAAGCCACCCTGAGTTACATCGTGGTGATGGTTGCCACGTCTAGGATGCACCTTTGCCTCGGTCGGTAGTTTCTATCTTCTTCGCAGCGTTCTTGATGAGGGTTGGTACTATTTGAATCGTGCGATGTCCCTCGGTTCGGGAGCTAGGCATCACATGATCGAATAGCAGATAGGCAAAAGGGACCATGCATGCATGCGGGTATTAATGATTTTTGAGAATCAAGCAACATGGTAATATGAGGCAAGGAATCACATGGTGCTACTGTCTATTATCGTCGTCGAACCAAATATCTTGCAGTGTACTGCGTATGTAGCAGCAGTCGAACCAAATCTTGCAGAGAGTTAACTTCTCCTTAATTGTCCCTATCGATCGGTTGATTTGGACTGATTAGCCTACCTACTGGTGGTTGTTTACGTGAACATATAACTTTTTATCAACCTACTAATGCACCAAGTTTTCTTTTCTACGTCCACACGTAAAAAACGTCCCCCGCTGAGGAGCCCCGTCTTGATGCACCCACCAAATTGTACCCAGAAAACCAACACAGTTAAAATAGACCGCTCAGATTCAATTACAATCATTCTCTTTCCTTACTCATTCACATCAGACGGTCCAGATCAAAAGTGTCACACCTTCTCCTTCTCTGACCCTCACACCCAACCCCAACGCCCGCGCCCGCAGTTCGATTCCTCATCGGCTCGGCTGTATTTTTTTTTCTACAAACAAAAAATCAAATGATCTCGCCTCTCCAACGATGGGCGACTCTTCCTATCCCGCAGCTAGGGTTCCCCGCCGCCACAACGACGGTGCCGCTCGCCGTCCATCCCTAGGCCGCACGGCGACCCTCGCGTCATGCTCACAGCCCCGGCCCCGCCCCGGCCGCGGTGCAGCGCCCTCGCTAGGTTGCACGGTGCCGCCGCTAGCCCGCCAATGCCGCGTGGCGGCGTCCTCCCCGAGCCACATGCGCCGCCAGCTGCGCGCGCGCTTGCCGGGGCTGCACGCGTCGCCGCCTCTGCCTCCACCTCTTCGTTGTCCTCCCAGATCCGGCGACCCCTCCGGTCGTCTTGGCCCCCCCCCCCAATGCCATGCTCAGTGCCGCCGTACCCTCCCACAACGTCCGGCCCTCTGCCGGGCTCCTACAAGCACCCCCAACGCCGGCAGCATGAGCTCCTGCAAGCGGCTGCGCGAGATCCCCCGGCAATGGCGCTGAAGCTTCCCCAGCTGACGGCGAGAGCTCGCCCAAGCATCGACACGAGATCCCCTGGTAGCGAGCTCCCCTTGGCGCTATGGTTGAAAGTAAGCACCCTTTCTCCTCCCTTCCTGCTGTGCCAAGCCAAGCACCAAACGAACCCTAGCTTAATCTATTTGGCAGTTTGTATTTCGATCTGATCTATCACAAGCGTATGCACGTTTTTTTTTTTTTTTTTTTTTTTTTTTGCGGTACAGCGTATGCACGCATTAAGTCTATCCGCACTCCACTATGGAGCCTGGATCCTAAGGATGGCATGTGTGCGCCGCGCTCGTTGCTGCCTACGCCGTTGGCTCCTCCGGTGATGCTACGGCGCCAGACGGCCTCCTCCGTCCGCGTTCATTACGGTATCGACACGTCCTACTGCACCATGACGACCCATGGGGCAGATCCCATCTCCGGCCAACTGCTTCCTTCTCAACCCCGGCCAACCTTCTTCATTCACATCTGTGCTTGCTCAACGACTGAAAAGTAGCTAGGAAGAATAGAGGGATCGGATGGGATATTTTTCTCTCTCTTTTTGGAAGCAAGCCTAACATGTTCGTATGGGGTTTTTTCTTTGCATTTTCAGTGAAATCGATGATAAGAGATGATCTACAATTTTTGACCAAGCCGTAGCTACGAAGAAGGGGTTTGGATGGGATATTTCACTCTTTTTTTTTTTGTATTTTGTTATCTGACAGATAAACGATCCTAACCTATTTGTATGGAATTTTTTTCCCTTGTATTTTCAGTGAAATCAATAATGGGAGATGATCTAATTTTTTTTGTATATAGTTGTCTGACAGAAATATGGAGTATGGAGGCTTATAAAGAAAGTCGGCTAAGTGAGAAAGTGGATATACTAATTGATGCAGCTATTGGATTAGACGTTGCCATCCATGAGCTTGCCCTGCGACTTGCCGAAACCAGGAATTGGACTGTAAGCACTGTTGTTCTCTGGTTCTGATTATTTGACTTTGTTCAGTGTATTCCATCTCCGATGGTTGCTTTAGCTGCTGATCATGTACTGGTATTGGGTGACTGATGTGATAAGTAGTGCCAAATGCAATTTAGTTGTGATTATACGACCATGAAATTGAAAGCAGAGTACATTCTCTGTCGTCAAATGCCCAGGCTCCTGAACCTTAATATTGGACACCGGAGAACTCGACCCAAATGGCAATACATATGAGAGTTTTATTATATCAGTTTTTGTGACTTGTGTGTATGTACTAATTAATTTGGACATGGGAGAAAAAAAAAAAAGGATGCAACTGAGCAATCTGTTATTTATTGCTGCAATCAAGATAGTATAAAACTAATTTCAAATTTCTCTGTGCAACGTAATAAGCTAAGCTTGGTTTACAGTTTGATCTTGCCTGAACTGTATGGTGGTTTACAATTTGATCTTGCCTGAACTATGGTGAGTTCAATTCAGATGGAACGACTCTGAATGTGTTGTATTATTTTTTTTTTCCCTTGCAGCTGGGCTTCTAGCATTGCACTTCACTTCATATGGCAGGTCAAACCAGAGACTAAGATGGAGATTGGAAACCTCCCTTGGACTTATCACTTACCATGCCAGAGTCAAGGTCATCCAAGCGTGCTAAAGTTCCACCTTAATAAAGGCAAAATTTGGGTGTGTTGCTAATGGACAAGCAAAAAATCAACTTCTGATTGTTTTTATATTTGTTTTCTAGACACTACCTTCTCTGCACTGATATTAAACATGTGTGAAAAAATGATCGTGCTTGTAATTTTATTATGGATACGGGCACCATATTATTTTTGAATCAAATGTTCCTTAAATGAACTCATATCAGGTATCACAAATGAAATATATTCTTCTACCCAAATTTGATAGAATTAATTTTAAAGATCCGTGGCGTTAGCACGGGCAATATACTAGTAATATGTAGTAAAAACAAAAGTCTTGACGTCTTATTGTTGTTTTCCTCGCTTGCTTGTCGGTTAGAGGTGGGACTTGGACCATACCATTTGAAGGCGGATCACGGCACGATCTTTTGGCACGATCCGAAGCATGGCACGGCATGAAATATTTTAAGCCATGCCGGCACGATATGAACATGAGGGCCGTACCGTGCATAAGATCTCGGCACGGCGGGTCACATGGCCCGGCCAGTATTCTAGGGTGTGCTTGGGCCGGCATGGCACGAAAATAGCACGTAGACACATCTATAACTCTACAATGCAATTTCTTGATATTATTTACTATACTCCCTCTCATCTAATTCTTAATAAAATTATTAAAATCATTTAACCTTCATGAAAATAGTACACAGGAGATATATTTATCTATTTGATGGGTGGAAACAGAAATAAAGCAAAGATATTTTGTGGGCTGTGCTTAGACCGGCACAACCCGAACGTGTGCCAGTGTGCCACGGGCCGTGCTTAGGCTAAAAAGAAAATCTACCGTGCCGTGTCGGCACGGCACAAATATGCCTCGCGTGCCTAAAGGATATGACCTGAAGCGGCACGAAGCATGAGAAGGACGGACCTGGCCGGGACGGCACGGCCAAGTCCCAGCTCTAGTCAGGTACCTTTTGTGAAAAGGAAATATTCTTAATTCAGTTGCCTTATTCAAAAAAATAAAAGGCAGAATATTAATTCATCAGTTGAGAATACCATTGCATTAATTCGTTTTATTCGATTGTATAAAGAAAAGGAGCAAAATAAAGGTGTACAATAATAACTTATCAAATAAAATACAAATGGTGTTGAAGAGTAATGTAGCACACTGACTGATAATACAGCAAATTAAGCATGCTACCAACCGGCAGGTAGCAGAGCATCATCCCCCCACGTACGTACTCCGTACGTAAGATTATTTATTATGGAAACGGAGAGTGCTGAGTAAAATGTGCTGCTAAACGCAGATGAACTTGCAATTGCCGCTGCAGCATTCAGCACTCCATAAGCAAATACTAAATTTTGAGGAGCAATGTCCCGCCAGTAGCTTTCTTGCCCCGATGTGGGTAGTACTGGATGAGGACGAGTAGTAGGACTTGCCCGTGCCCGACGCCGCCATGGACTCCCCAGGTGTTGCCATCAGCAGGAGCAGCAGCACAGCTATCATAACCACTGCCATCTTCTTATTGCTGCTAGTCGCCGCCATATTCTCTCGCCTTACTCTCTCTCTCTCTCTCTCTCTCTCTCTCACTTCAGCGTGTTTTGCTTTGCACAGGAAAGGCAGCTGCTGGCTCCATCCCTTCTACTCAGCCATCTTATATATAGGCCCCGGAACTGGCTGGCACTACAAAAGAATCCGTGCAAATGGAACTCGCTTTGCATGTGTTTATAATAAGTACATTATATAATTATATAATAATAGTACTATATACCGGTTCCTAGTCAACCGGATTACTGGAGTACACAGCAGAATATTATATTCACCGTTTATTATTCTGTTGTAGCCAGGCCAACCGACCGCACCCTGCTGCCGCCGATCCGATCCAATCCAGCTTCAAAGCGTGAATTTACTGCTAATTAGCTAGGTCAAACAAAGCAGCTGATGCATGCATGCGGGGGTGTCATCGAGCCGACCGCACAAGCATCAGTTAACACGTTGTCATAATAACCTGGCATCAACGCTCAGGTAATTTCCATTTGCATGCAGTAAATATATATACTACCTCGGTCCCTAAAAGCTTATGAAAATACGTTGCATGTTAAATTTAATGGTACTAATTTGGTACCATACATTTTAATGTTTTTTCTAGAAATTTGGTTAAAGTTTAAAAAATTTGACTTTGAACAATTTTAGAAGTTGCAGTATTGAGAGACAAAGGGAGTATAATCACACTGGGATGTTCGGAGTAATTTTGTGCACGCCTTCAGGCCGGGTATGGCCATGCATGTATGCAAGTGCGTATAGATCAATGATTACGAGATATTACATGAAGCTAATTTACTAGCGTGTAAACTTGCATGCAAAGCAGTGTTTATTTACAATAATTTGTGAGAATTAATATAATAATATTTATAATTAAGATACTAATTCTTGTTATGGATTTCTCATTAACTAAGGTAATGACATTGATATTTATTACAAAAGATGGGCGCTATATATGAATGTAACGTATTTACGAGAATTTTGGACTATGGTTAACAATAAAGCTAGACTAATAGAGAATTGAAGGACCGATCGAGATTAACTTACGTCATATTTACTAGAATCCTATTTACTAAGATTATTTACAAGAATTTTCACTAACAATCTTATTTACGATGGGACTCTCTTGCTCGTTGATTGTCGGACGACGTACCCAATGTCCTTTCAGCATGGAGGACACCAAGATTTGACACTGGCGATGGTGGGCGCGGCACGCCCAAGCCTATACACGTACCCGATGAGAGAGCTAGCGAGGCCACCGAGAGCAACCATACACGTTCTTCGCTGAAGAGGAAGAGTAGGGATGACGAAGATGTTCTAGCCAGCACGTCCTATCTCGCTGCAACCTCCACAGCTCCACCGACATCATCGTTTAATTTTGTTTGAACGAAGATGCGACGATGGCCATCATAGCTACGGAAGAACTGATCAGCGGCAACATTGTGAATCTTGGGACAGTAGGAACTTAATTACTGCCTCCAAAAGCATCCAATATGTATCAAATCTTCATATCGATCTACTCAATGCAAAACAAATCGGTAAATCACGTGTAAGATAGATTAGTATATCTCTTACACACGGTATGTGCAGAATTTGCATGTGTGCCTACATGTGACATGTCGCCATGATGATGGACCTGTCCAAACAGGCTAGCTGAATAATCGTGTAGAAGAGTAGGCTAGATCGAGGGGCTGTAACGTAACTGTCCATCGTCGGTGGAACAAGCGTCCGATAGGTGCGGAATTGCCATGGTCTGTGCGCGTACCCTCCAAGATGAAAATGGTCAAATGTTTCTGTAATTTAACTACAATTTTTTTTGTTACAGGTGTTTAACTCTCCCACAACTAATAAAAATAAAAAGACTAAAACTAAGACCGCTTCTTTGGTGCGGTAATCGCAGGCTCGCGACATCGCTCTGCCTCCTGCGAAAGAAAACTCCCGTCGTGAAAGGAAATTCAATCCCGTGCGATCCTGCAATCACGGAGCCACAATGGTGCATGCCAACAAGAATCGTGCATGTGCAATCAAGAAGGAAGCCATGCAACCAATCAAGAAGGAAACTACTGCCATCAACGCAATCAATCCAGCCATCAGCACCCTTTAGGATCAATCGGGCGAGAATTACATCAGATGATCACCACCTAACCATCGTGTGCAACCTTCGGCACTTGCCCCTTGCGTGCCGCCCTCACATGCTCGTCGTCCTCGATGCACACAGCGACGGCGACGTTGACGGCGCCGATCTGATCTGAGAAGCCCTCGACGACAACTTCGCGGAGCCGACACCTGCTCGCCACTTTGTCCTCGACGTTGCCCAGCGCAGATGACAGCGACACCTGCTCGCCACTATCTGTCCCAAGGCAGAGGCATTGAACAGCTTTGTTGCGAGGGCGAGGAGAATGATGAGATGGAGGAGGACGAGCAGGACGGCGGCATCGGGACGGCGGCATCGGTAGGGACACACTGATCTGGTATGATTTTTTCCCTTTTTGCTAATATATACACATGAGGTTGAGTTGTGCTAGATAGCAGTTTGTTTAATATTTTAATTTGTAAAGTGCTAAATTTAGTTTTAGTTTTGATTTGGTTACTCTCCAATACCCATTTGTCATGTGCTGCAGTGCTAATGATTATGGCCTGAACTTATTTGCTTTGATTTCAAAGATAAATTTGAATTATGTGCTTCAGATGCTAATTGTCATGCTTTGTTAACACTCATGTAAAAGTGATGGTTGATTACAAACATTACACTGAAGATCAATTTCAAAGCATCATATTTTGTCAGTGCCTTGGTAAAAAAAAAAAATGCAAAATTGAATGGTGTCACGGTGTTCAATTTAGATGGGCTATTAAAATTTTCATGTTTTTTTTTTTTTTTTTTTTTTTTTTTTTGCTACCATTGCTCACTGTGTGGCAATGGATTCACATTTTTAGAATTTCAAATATTTGATTGTCTTTCAGACATGATTTAGTCTCTTTGATTAATGGAACTAATGCCTTCCATATTTAGAAATGAGCTGTGACAGCAGAACATTGGCTGGAGGCAGTTGGAGCAGGAAACATGTCAGTTTGACATAGTTTTCGTTTCTATCTGGGTTCTATCATGTTCTCAATCTCATATCAATGCATGCTTGTTCTCTGTTTACAGTCATCTGAGTTGCTATGGAGCAGCTAGAGAAGAAAAGGCTCAAGGTCACAAGTCAGTATCCTCTCAAGTTAATATAAGGACTGAGGTAATAACATGTACATCCCTTTTTTTAGCGGATGTCTCATAGTTGTGGAGTAGTAGAGCTAGATGTAGATGTTCTGAAAAAATATATTCAAAGTAATGGATTAATTATTTCTTGGCAATTAAAGACGCCAATTCGTTTGGCACTGATAAGGTAGTTATAATTCACAGTATGTCCATTTATTTTCTATGTGTTGGTTGCAATCAGTTTTATCTCCACTTATAAAGGTAGTTATAATTCACAGTATATACCAGCTGCCATCTTACACATTCAATTCAATTCTTGCAACTCGAGGAAGAGTATGATATCCTATAGTTCCTATTTCAGTTAGCATAAAAAAAAGAAATGAGACAAAGCGTATGTTGTTTTTCTTCTCTATATACATAGGCATGACAATGAGTGCCGCTGACAGTGGGGGCTGCCAATGTTGTTCCTGTGCTTGGAGTCTGGAGTGGAGGCATGTGGAGTTGTGGACTGAGCTTTGGCTCCATGCTCGTGCCTTCGAATGTTGAGAGGCCCATCAAGCTGCTGTGCCTATGGCACCTTGAGGTACGATGCCTGTTTCAAATCGCACTTGTAGTAGCCAGGTCTTGGTAGTGATGCACAATGGCAGGAGGACTTCAAGGTTAACTCCTGCAAATTCAAGCCCGGTTGCCCGGCCACAACAAGGATGACACAAATGTCAGCAGCAATACAATGAGACCTGGCATCCATGGTTGTGTGCACCCAACATGGATGATTCAGGATCTATCTATACAAGCTGAATCTCTAGGTTTCCATGTCGACCACATAGAACTGACAACATTGATGTCCTGAAGATTGGCCATCAAGAGCCTATTGTCATTGGTTAGTATAATTGATGGACTATCTAGCTATATTGTTGTGCCTAATCATTCGATGGATAACTCCATTGGCCCTGAAATGTGACACCCTAATGCAGTTTCAGGTTTTCAAGTGTTGCTGGGGTGCATCTTCAGGATGATAAAAGTACCCTGTGCAAAATGATCATTTGGCACCTGTGTGACTCAAGGTAGGGCACTGCCATGGTTCTATTCTCTACTTCCTCCACTACTTCGCATATTGTCTTGCCAATCATTACAATAATTAAATTATTTGTATGACAAATGGTTCACATTTGGCCAAAATGGTTGTAACTGAGTTCGATATTGCGCCCCCACCCTGCAAAACAAAATCAAATACAGTTAGAAAACAATTGATGATGAATATCCAACCAATGTTCTGATTTTGAAAGCACTTGTGCATGCAGTTTTTAACACTGCTGTTTTTTTTGCCTACTTCCGAACACAGTGTTAAGTGTTCGTATTTCAATTTTGCACATATCCTAATTGTTGAGATGTGTGTCTAGACTTCGTTTAGCAATGCTAATCTGATAGTAGAGAGAGGTGAAAAGATAGATATTATTGAGCCCAATGGTTGTGGAAAGAGCACACTGCTTAAACTTTTGGGGATAGAGAAGCCACAGGGTGGTGAGGTGCTTCTTGGGGACCATAGGGTGTTGCCGAACTGTTTGGAGTAGAATCAGGTAAATTGAGCTACTCTATTTGTAACCTTCTCTTGCGGTTTTAGATAGAAAGAATGTCGCCATCAGGGCACTTGGTAAATCGAGCTCCTACTGAATAAATGCAGTAAAAGTTGCTTTTTCCTATATTAGATTAATGGCATATGATGCTTTACCAGGCATAAGCTCTTGATTTAGAGAATACTGTGTAGTAGAAGCTACAGAAGATTGGACACTGATATCAAAGGCCTCCTTGGTCGTAGTTTCAGGGATGTCATGCTGGATAGAAAAGTATGATTTTTAAGTGGTGGAGAGGAGGTAATGCAGGTTTTCAGTACAGTTTTTACATTTTAGTTTTTCCCTCACAAATCACCTTTATAAGCTCTGCCTAGATGCACTCCAGTGGTGATCCAGTGATGTTTGCATAACAATATTTCTGGCCTGTGTATAATTGCTCACTGTTTATCTGTGTTTTCTTAGGCAAGGCTTGCAGTTTGCAAGTTCATGGTGACTCCATCTACTTTACTCATCTCGGATGATCCGACAAATCATCTTGATTCCCATCCAAAGAAACGCTTGAGGTCAGATAGAGTTCTCATTATAAAAGTAGTCAATTTTTATGATCTATCAGTTCCTCATCTCTCTCTCTCTCTGATATGGGACTGAGGAAATTTTCTAGCATGCAGTCCTAATAACTTTCAAAAAAAATAACTTTTTGCATGCATGACAGGAGGAAGTATCAGAATATACAGGCACTGTAATAACAGTTTCTTATGACCGGAACTTTATAAAACAAATTGTTAACTGAGTCACTAAAGTGAAAGATCAGACTATGCAAGACTACCAAGGATCAACTATGTAATATTTCCCCTTAATACTGATTAGATCAATCTATGTTCTCTGTTTAATATGGCATAGGTCCCTTTTATTGTCATTCTCAATGAAACTATTAGATGGTCATATGCCAAGTTACTGAATTAGTATGACAAAAACTATGCTGGACCAAGGCCCCGCCTTTTATCTGTCACGTACGGTACACAGCGTGTATGCTCGCACGAGCATAAGCATAGCCTTACCGAGCCCACGGCGCTCAGGAACACCGGTGTCGGTGAACTGTCACTACTACAAAAAACTTAACCGAGGCGGTTAAAATAGATTAACCGAGGCGGTTTTCCTAACCGCCTCGAACATAAGGTCACGGTTAATCGTGGCCTTAACCGAGGCGGTTGGCCAACCGCCTCAGTTAATAGATTAACCGAGGCGGTTATTTTACAATAACCGCCTCGGTAAATCAAGTAAAAAATAAAAAAATAAAAGCCCACCGGCGAGCCCATTTTGGAGCCCACCGGCGAGCCCTGTAGCCCCGAGCGCCGCGCCGCGCACCCGTCGGATCCGGCCGCCCCAGATCTAGTGCCGCCGTCGTATCCGGTCGCCCTGAGCCTCGCTGCCGTGGATCCGGCCGTCTTTGCTACCGGATCCGGTCGTCCCGCTCCCGCCGCCGATGGATCCGGCCGATCCGCACCTTGCCGCCGACGGGTCCGGCCGCCCCGAAGCCTCGCCGCCGCTGGATCTCATCCCCTTGCTGATGTCGTGGATCTGCGACAGAGAGGGAGGGTGATGGATGGATCCACCATGGATCTGAGAGAGGGAGGGAGAGAAAGAGATGATGGCATACCTTGAACCATGCCGGATCCGCCGCATCCTCGCGTCGGCATGCAAGCCTTTGCGCCGTTCTTGTGCCGTAGGGAGGCCGCCGCGCCTCTCTCCCGTGCCCGCGTAGGGGGCCGCCGCGCCTGTGCCCGCACCGGAGGGGGGCCGCGCCGGCGCCGGGGGGGCCGCTGCGCCTCCTTCCGCGTGCTGCGTTAGGGGGCCGCCCCGCGCTTTACGCCAAGGCCGCGAGGGTCCGCACAGCGCCGGGGGCCGTCGCGCCTCCTCTCCGCATGCCCGCGCGGGGGCCGCCACGCCTACGCCCGCTTCCACGAGGGGGCCGCACCAGCCGGGGGGGCCGCCGCCGCCTCCTCCTCCGCGTGCCCTAGACGGGAGTTGGCAGGCCAGGGGGCGCGCCAGGGGGCGCCCTCCACCCGGCCGAAAGGAGAGAAACGAGAGGGAGTGATAGAAGAGAGGGAGGGAGGAGGGAGTGACGGCTGAGGGAGGGAGTGAATAAAAGTTAGGGTTTGGATGCTCTCGGTATATATATGAGTTGCTTGTTATTGGGCCCTAGACGGGCTTTCTGGGCTTAGTACTAACCGAAGCGGGCTTTATAATTTAACCGCCTCGGTTAATATATTAACCGAGGCGGTTGTGTTATAAAAACCGCCTCGGTTAATTATGATTAACCGAGGCGGTTTTCTTATAAAAACCGCCTCGGTTAATGTATTAACCGAGGCGGTTGCTGCGGCTGGGCATTGCCTCAGTTGGGAATTATTAACCGAGGCGGTTTTTTTCAAAAACCGCCTCCGAGCTCATTTTTGAAGTGCCTTGCAAAATCTTTTGTGTAGTAGTGTGTCCCGAATGCTCACGGCAGGAGCGCCGCATATATAGCCGATCATCTTTCCCCTGTTCCCAACGATGTCGACCTAGCTCCATGTCGTTATCTTATCATGAGATCTACATGTTTTTCAGTATAAAGTTTTGTTGTCCCGTAGCAACGTACGGGCACGCTTCCTAGTACATTATACGTACCGAGATATGTCGCGTGTGTCACAAGGATACATCTACAGATGGAAGCATGCTTATATATATTGCCTCCGCATCAATTATGGACCATGGCACATTGGACTGCACTCTTGCATTTATTATACAACATGTGATCTTCCGATCCACGCAGCTTAATTGGTCCATCAAACGCAAATTAAAGCTACATCTCTACATGTGTGAGCTTTTTCTTACTATTTAGTATTGAGAGGTCGTCCATCAAACGCAAGGCTACATCTACCTCAAAGGCAACTTAAATTAACCTCTGTAACACACGCAGCAGGGAGGGTGGGTTGGGCTAGAGGATTGGAGGAGATGGAGGAGGAGGGGGCGGTGGCTAGGGGCGGCGCCCCTAGAAAGGGGGGGCGGCGGCGGATGGCAAGGCGGCGGCGTGGGAGGTGTGGTAGGGGGCGGCATGGGGAGGAGGAGAGGAGGTAGGGAGCCCGGAGGATTGGAATAAAAGGACTTTCACCCAATTACTTCTTGATTCAATCGATTATAATCCCCTATTATTTATGGTCCCTAGTGGACTCTAACGGAAAAGTCCTTATCAAACACAGACTTTATTAATTTTCGTAATCTGAATTCTATAAATAATAATTAATAAAAGGTAACTCGGGGATTGAGAGTAGGCGGCGAGGTGGGGCCCGTGGCCCCCTCCACCGCTGCCTAGGGGCGGCGGCACCCGCACGCCAGCGCCCTGGCGGCGGCGCCTGCCGCCCCTAGGTTGGGTCGTGGGGGCCCCGCCCACCGCCGCTATCCTCTTCTGGCCCGTTGTAGGCCCGTCTGGCTCGCCAATTGTCACCGTCTTCATCGACGTGTGACACTCTCAATGCCAAATAAAAATTATCCATCTCCAGCAGTGATTATGACATATCGTTATTAAAGAGAAAAACAAATTCAATTCAAATTTATTATGTCTGAATTACCAACTCAATATTGTGAAACATTGTGTATACCCAAATCTGCCTTTGTGAAAAGATTGTTCTCTTAACAAATTAATTAACCTGCTCGTAATTCATTTCTTTGTTACACTGACAAAATTAAAAAAAAGGTATATATTCAACTGAAGCACCCATACATACATACATACAGACATACATACATACATATATACATATATATAGAGAGAGAGAACTACTACTCTACAGAATAAGTTATTCTGTAGCCACTTTGAGTCACGATAATTCTATACTGATTTATGAGATTACAGTAACTCTATCGTAAGTATGTATTCACATTATCATATATAGAGGTGGCTATAGAATAACTTATTCTGTAGCCGGCTACTGAATACTCACCCTATATATCACGGCAACCCATCTCTCAAAACGTGCACGTACATATATGTTGCCTCCGCGTCAAATACGGATCATCACATTACCCTCATCTTTCATGGAGAGGGTCAAAGCATCTAGCCTCCTAGTGGATTTTGGTGATTAATGACAACATAAGATTATTTCGACTGACGTATGTTTTGCAGAGATAATTTGAGTCAGGTCACAATAATAGAGATTGATTGGGAATAGAGATTGATTGGGAATCAATGGTTTTCATGCCCCGTCAAAATCATTTTGGTTTTCAAAAGACGGACGACAAGGTTAAGGACAGCTAGTTCTAAGTGTCTTTTGGAGGTCGAGAGACACTTAGAGTAGTCAGGACTTTGTTTTTACCTTTGGCCATCATGCTATAAAGGGTGTATGAATCGGTAGCTTGATCTAGATGAGTCTAGTGAGGTAGGTGTGGTGCACACTTGTTCAATCTAGCGCTAAGTAGCTCTAGAGTTGGCCCAAAGATCAATGAAATTGATGCCATTCACAAAGATCATAAAAGTAAAGTGAAACGAGCTATTTCTGAGCAACTGGACGCTAGCACTTAACTAACTGGATGTGTCCGGTTAGTGTAAGTGCGGTGCATCCAGCAGCTGACCGGACGCTTCGGTACCGCTAGTCTCTGGTTCCTACTAGATTAGACGCTGGTCAACACCGACCAGACGCTAAGGCTCATGTGTCCAGTCATAGTCCAGAGAGATCTAGAGAGGGTAAATATTGACCAGACGCATCCGATCATGATGGACCGGACTCAGATATCGCCTGGTCAGTCTGATGTCTAGAAAGTATATGAAGCCGTTAGCTACTGACAGAACGCGCCCGGTCACTATGAAGGACGCATTTGGTCACCACTTGAATTGCAGGTTGTACCCCTTCGTAAGTGTGTTTGTGTGGGGATATTTATACTCACTCAGCTCCTTTATTTGAGCTCAATCTCTTACTCATTTTTATAGTTGATAGACACTATTGGAGTGCATGGGAGCGCAAGAGCCTAGTGAGGTTTGGAAGATTTGCTAATCCACAGTTTAGGACCTCATTACTAACAAGAGACTAGTAAGTGTTCATCCATTGATCTCATTAGGCTTGTCATAGTCAAGCGAGAGTTCGTGCTTATTACTCTTGGTGATTGGCATCACCTAGACGGCTTGATGGCGATTGGAAGCTTGGTGATCATGCCGCGTCGGAGTGACAAAGAATCTATGTGTAGAGAGCACTTGGTCCTTACATGGTTCAAGGAAGAATATACCCTTGCGAGAGTGCTCCAATGAGAACTAGTGGGACTGCTGACTTTCCAATACCTCTTAAAAACATCATCGTGTTCCTTTCCCTCTCCTTACTTTGAGCATTTACATTTGTGCAATTACTTCAAGTCCTTACTTCCTAGAATTACCATGCTAGAGTAGGATTAGAATCTAGGGAGAAAAACTTCTGCATGGTAGAATCATAGAACACACTTTTAGCAACTAGAGGTGAAATAATCTAGCGATAGGTTTATACCATTGCGAGAAAATTTAGAAAAACCCAATTCACCCCCTCTTAAGCATCTTAATCTTTTCAAAAGGCACTGATCTTGCATTTGTTATGCTCCCTTTGTCCGTAATTGATTGTCGTCATTGGTTTTCGTGTCACAAGTTTAACTCGATTTATAGAAAATACATGTAACATTTATATCTCTAAATATTTTTTTTAAAAAAAACTAAATAAAAATATCTTTATGATGATACTAATTATATATCATAAATATTAATATCTTTTAATATATAATTGCCGGTAGTTGTTTCTGGAAAAATAAGAAAGATAGACATTTAGGGGCGGAGGGAGTACATGTCTTCCGATTCCACGTAGGTCCATCAAATGCAAACAAATTAAAGCTACACCTACATGTGATCTTTCTGACTGTTTGGATCAACATTCTATGCATGACGAGCCTACTAGCTCTCCACCTTTAGTTCTCTTGAAATATACCCTGTTCCTTCTGAAGCCGATCCTTTAAACATGATAACACAGACATATATGAAACATCATATATGGTAGGGATGGCTGAGGAAGGTCACCGGCGTCAAGACCAAGGAGCTGATGCTCTGGCTCAGCGTCGTCGAGGTCTATGTTCCCGAGGCCTCACTAGAGAAGGTCACCTTCAAGACGGCATTGGTTTGTCTGACACCATCTAGGCCACTGCCTTTGCACTCAGAGAGTAATATAATCTTAAGCATTATTGCAGTCACTAATATGGCCCTTGTTTAGATTGCAAAATTTTACAATTTAATGTACTGTAGCATTTTGTTTTATTTAGTAATTATTATTTAATCATGGATCAAAAGATTCGTCTCGTGATTTATAACCAAACTGTACAATTAGTTATTTTTTATTTACATTTAGTGTTCCATGCATGTGTCCAAAAATTGATGTCATGGAGAGAGAGTGAAAAAGTCTGAAATTTTACCTCAATCTAAACAAGTTAGCTTGATGAAATATATATGTCCATGGAGCGTGTAATCTCACATTTATTTCTTGTTTTGTAACAAAATTTATATGATGTATCGTGTTTGAGTTGTACTATGGAGAATTTTGGAATTTTATTTTATATGGATTTCAGTGAACTCTGTCCCAAATTAGCTCTTGTTTAGATTGCAAATTTTTACAATTTAAAGTATTGTTTTTATTTTTATTTGGCAATTATTATCTAATCATGGACTAACTAGACTCAAAAGATTCATCTTGTGATTTACAATCAAGCTGTGTAATTAGTGTTTTTATTTACATTCGGTGCTCCATGCATGTGTCTAAAAATTAATATGATAGAGACAGTGTGCACTACTAGAGAACGTACTTTTGATCCACATCGAATTTTAGATTTAGTCTTGAAAATTTTTATGTTCGAGAGTAAATGACCCTTAGTCCGGTTAGTGTTACCAACCGAGACAAAAGGGTCAATTAGTCCCGGTTAATAACACCAACCGGGACTAACTTTAGTCTCGGTTAGTGTTACAAACCAGGACTAAAGGTCATCCAATAAGTTAGTTCAAAAGTAAAGCATTTTATCTATAGTCACATGTGCTATATAGATGGGATGAAAGGTACATGTGAGACTATATATATGGTCTTGGGTTCAAAACCCATGAGCGGTAGCTAGGTTGAAGGCATTATTTTTTTTTTTAGTTTGGGAAGACCTTTAGTCGTGTTGTGTAGTAGTAGTGAAAAAATCTAGGATTTTGCCTCAATCTAAACAGGCTAGCTTGATGTTGATCGAGCGTGTAATCCCACATTTATTTTTTGTTTTGTAACCAAAATTTATACGATGTATCGTGTTTGAGTTGTACTGTGGAGAATTTTGGAATTTGATTTCGTATGGATTTCAGTGAACCCTGTCACCAAATTGCTCCATCGTATTATTTCGGGGCCATCATATATCAGAGACACAACCTTCAATCTGGATGAATCGGACGGACCATATAATAACCTCTCGAACCGACGGAAACCCTCACCCTAGCTACGATCCGCGGCTAGCGCCGAGCAGGATGGCCGCGCCACCACCGGCTCCGCGCCGACCATGCCGGCCGCCGGAACTGATGGACGAACTCGTGGAAGAGATCCTCCTCCGCCTCCCGCCGGACAAACCCTCGTGTCTCGTCCAAGCCGCCCTGGTCTGCAAGCGCTGGTGCCGCCTCGTCACGGATCCCGGCTTCCGGCACGCCCCCAATGCTCGGGCTCGTCATCTGCAGCCAAGAACGTGCCGACGCCACCCGCTTCTTCTCCTTCACCTCCTTCCACCCGTCCGGTGAAGGCTACCGCAGCTGGTCGTCGTGTCCGCTCGATGCCCGGCATGGCCGCATCCTATGCTACTACATAGGATACCCGATGCTAATGGCAGCATTAGGAATATTATTCCCTACATTAGTTTCTGCACTCCAGGTAATTGCCTCATGTGTCCCAGGCCATCTTGAATTCTGTACTGTTTTAGTTTCATTAAGTCTGCTTGTTTCTCACTGTTAATAGCAGGATACCGTTGGTAAAAGAATAGTCATTTGTTTTGTTGAAGGATCTTGTTTCTCTTAAACTTGTTATCAGATTCATAGGTGGAAACAGGTTTTGTCGAGCCTGCCTGTCTAAGTGTACATCAATACTCTTGCTTTGAATGAATTTCGAAAAGATGTATTCTTTGTTTGGTCCAATATCTACTATCTAGTTCTCAGAAAAAATTTATATTGTGAAATTTTATATGCACGATTGTTAGCTGAGGTAACCGTGCAACAGGACCATTAAGTTGTTAATACGTACAGACATATTTGCCTGTATTATTGAATACTCTAAGTATTAACTACAAAAAAACTTGTCCCTGCTGATAATGGAAGTGTTAATTTTAGTATTTTTCCTTTGAGAATGGAACTCCTATGTTGATGTTGTAACATTATATTGTACTTTGAGGTTTCATGAGTTATTTTTTTATTTTCTATGCAACAAGGGAAGAGGAGGACGAGTCAGAGGACAGCTAAAATAAATGTCAAGAACAAATTAGCAAAATATAATTTTTAACCGGTGATATTATTAAATAGTCATTATAATAGGCGAAATTTGAATAAATTTTAATTTAGAGTAATGATTTGGTCCTTGTTTTCAGTTAAACCGACACTCTTGGAGACTTCAAACTAATTTACATCTACATTGTAGCAAGCTAGATATGTAGAGAAAGGGTCAAGCTTGTAGTTCAGCACGCCGGACCTGAAAGCACACCAGAATGGTTCTCGTCAAGTTCAACAACGTCCTTTAATTTGTCAAAGAAGTCAAACAAGACTGCATGTACGTTGTTTTGCACAGCACACCTTCTCTGTCTGTACAAGCTGCCTGCCTACCTGCCTATATATGTGCTGTTGCTCCATCTGCGTCTGCCATCAAACAAATACTTCTTTGACTCTCAAGAGCAACCAGGTGCTATAGTTTACAAGTACAGTCTGTTTCTTGCCGCTACTAGCAGCTCGATTTGTAAACCATGACGTCCCAGGCCATTGATAGCCACCGCGCCAGTGCAGAGGTCGTCACCGGAGATGCCGCATGCAGGAAGAAGTCTGTCGAGCTGCTTGAGGAGCTCGGCCTCCCCAAGGGCCTGCTTCCAATGGAGGACATCCAGGAGTTCGGGTACAACCGCGACACGGGATTCATCTGGCTGGTGCAGGGGAAGAAAAAGGTGGAGCACACCTTCAGAAAAATCAAACAGACGGTGTCCTATGCCTCTGAGGTCACGGCGTTCGCCGGGAAAGGCAAGCTGAGGAAGATCACCGGCGTAAAGACCAAGGAGCTCATGCTCTGGCTCAGCGTCATCGAGGTCTATGTTCCTGAGGCCTCGCCAGAGAAGGTCACCTTCAAGACCGGCACTGGCCTCTCTGACACCTTCGAGGCCACTGCCTTTGCACTCGGAGAGTGATATAGTCAAGCAGTGCAAGTCTATGTACTGCGTTGCTGCTGCCCGCGCATTTTAGTTCCTGTTTTGTAACCAAATATGTATCATCACTACAGGAGCCAGTGGCTTCTCCGAGTGTCAGTTGCACTCGGGGAAGGCCCAGTTGCGCTCGGGGAAGGCTTCCCCGAGTGCAACACTCGGGGAAGAGCTAACGGGGAATCGTTTCACGGTAAAGGCATCTTTCCTGAGAGCTGAAAATCGTGCACTCGGGGAAGGCTTTGCCGAGTGCCATTCTGGCACTCGAGGAAGACTTGACGCCGTTGGTCCATAACCGACGCCGTCTTCTCTTTTTTTTTGTTCATATTTTCTTCCCCGAGTGCAACACTCGGAGAAGAAATTCGTTTTTTTTTTAAAAAAATCCTCTTCCCCGAGTGCCGCAGCCCAGGCACTCGGAGAAGGCACCTTTGTTCTTTTTCTTTAACCGTCTTCGCCGAGTGCAACACTCGGGAAAAAAAATTCTTTTTTTAAGAAAAACTCTTTCCCGAGTGCCGCTGCCTGTGCACTCGGGGGAAGCCAGCTCTAAAAAAATTTTTTTTTTTTTTTTTGCTTTTTCAGGTAAACAACAACATATATATATATCACAAACCACAAATCAACAACAATATATCACAAACCACATATATATATCATAAATGACCAAATGTCACTACTACACAAAAGATTTTACAAGGCACTTCAAAAATAAGCTTGGAGGCGGTTTTTGAAAAAAACCGCTTTCGGTTAATGATTCCCAACCGAGGTAATGCCCAGCCGTAGCAACCGTCTCGGTTAATGCATTAACCGAGGTGGTTTTTATAAGAAAACCGCCTCAGTTAATCCCCATTAACCGAGACGGTTATGTTATAACAACCGCCTCGGTTAATATATTAACCGAGGCGGTTTTTGTAACAAACCGCCTCGGTTAATGGCAATTAACCGAGGCATTTTTTTATAAAAACCGCCTCGGTTAATGTATTAACCGAGGCGTTTGTTTTAGCACAAACCGCCTTGGTTAATGATCTATTAACCGAGGCAGTTTTGTAACAATAACCGCCTCGGTTAACTCTGCTCTATATAACCAGCAGCCTCCTTCTTCTTCCCCGCGGCTTCTCCTCCATTTTTGCGGGTTTTGAGCTCCAAAACCGCAAAAATTGTATATTTTTTAAGGGGAGAAGTTTTTTGCTCTTGAATAGGCGAAGGGGCACCGCAAGAGCTCAACTCTTACCCTCCAACCCTCCTTTTCTTCTCTCTTCCCTTCTCTCCTCTCCTCTCTTTCCCCTACATCTAGATCTAGATCTAAGTGGAGGAGAAAGAACCATCTCCTAAGGAGAAAGAACCCTTGGATTTGTGAAAGGTGGCACCATAAGAGGTTGATTCTTACTCTCCAAAACCCCACCTTTTTCTCTCTTTTTTCTCTCTTTCTTCATTCTCTCTTTTCTCTCTCTTTCTCTCTATTTCTCTCTCTTTTCATTAGATCTAGTTTGAAATACATGCATTTTTTTAGCTCCCATCCTTATATATGTTTGTTGGCACGTGTGCAAGGTCGCGGATGGCAAGGGATTGGATGTACAAGGGATCGAGGCTAGATCCATCTTTCTTGGATCATGTGAAGAGAAAGTTCATTCCTGCGGCGACAAAGCATCGTCTGAGTGCGGGTCGAGATTTCATAATTTGTCCGTGCAATAGCTGTAAGAATTTGCTGGCACATGGTGAGAGCGTGGTGCAATCTCACTTAGTGCGGTTTGGTTTCGTCAAAGATTATAAGGTCTGGAAGTACCACGGTGAATCAGATCCGAGTGCCGCCACCACTTGCTCATCTAGAGAAAACAAGTCGTCGGCGACAACGACACAAAGCGGTGATTGACGGAGAAAATGGAGAACAACCCGAAGTATCGCAGCCAAAGCATCACCGCGGGTGACAATAATGATGTGCATCGTGATTACATCACGATTGAAGATCCGCATACAAAGCGAGGAGGACACCGCAGATGACGATGGTGGTAATCCGGCGGAGGTGTTGGACCCCGAAGATGTGGACATTACATCCTTCAAGCCATGAAGAAGGTTGAGGAATATGGGTGTATCCGTGCCACCCATCAGTTCGGGTACGTGAAAACACAGGTTCCAATACGTATACCATCCATTGGGTTCACGATTTCTTACATTTGAAGATTTAAATTATTTCGATGGTGCAGCTTGGGCGTCATGGGGTACTTGGATTGTATTTATGATCTTCCCACGGGATGGAAAGGTGTTGTATTCGACTCCTTAAGGAAAAACGGACAAAAAAGCGTACAATGATTTTGAATTTGGTCCGATAGTAAGTGTGACATCACATTCATTTATTTACACGTATAAATCGTATCAATTTTGATGTTGACACGAGTGGTTTGCATACTGCGCTTCACATGGGAAGTACCTTGAAGACCCCAACTGCTTGGATCGGAGGTCCGAGAAAAAGAAGTTGAAGTACAAACACGTACTCAAAGTGAGGCGACAATTCCCGGTAACTATATATATCAGCAATTTCATATGTGCTAGTACATCGTCCATCATACTCTCCATATGGCTTAACTATTTCGTATTACGAATATAATGTTCATGCAGTGCTCTAAACAACCCGAAGGATCACTTCTATGTGGATACTATGCTTGTGAGTACCTGAGGGCATGCGGAAGTACAAGCGATAGCTACCGACAACCAAGAAATCAAAAGGATGGTGGAAGAGGAACAGGATCGACAAGATGATCATCGGTCAAACAATATCCGACGCTTGCAAGTTTGTAATCGATCAATGTTGTCATGTCGATGGCAAGTTCTTCTATGAAGAGAGCGAGCTAGCGACGGAGGACAAGTATGAGAAGCTACGCAAATGGAGAACAATGCTAGACATGAGGGATTATGTGTTGCCGGGACATCTTCGACTAGTTTAGCTTGTGATAAACTTCTCATGTCGCTTATGTGTACGTGTTTGATTTTGTGACTTTGTGTGCATGTAATTTAAACTTCATGGTGGAACTTCAAATGATATTTGACATCGATCTCTTGTAATATATGTTCAGCCTTTAAACGCTTATTTTATGTATTCCATATGATCTGTATTTGCTATATTTGATACTGCTTATATTGTAAAATATTAAATGATTAATATAAATTACCTAAAAATTTTTTTTTAATTTGGAAAATCATAACAGAGGCGGTTATATTATAATAACCGCCTCCATTAATGATGAGACAGAGGCGGTTTTATTATATTAACCGCCTTGGTTAAATTATTTACCGAGGTGATTTTTATAAGAAAACCACCTCCGTTAATGGTCATTAACCGAGGCGGTTTTTCTTATAAAAACCGCCTCGGTAAATATTTTAACCAAGGCGGTTTTCTAACCGCCCGCTTAAGGCCACGATTAACCGTGACCTTATCTTCGAGGCGGTTAGAAAAACCGCCTCGGTTAACCAAAAAATAACCGCCTCGGTTAAGATTTTCTGTAGTAGTGTGTGTTCGAAATCCACAATTTATTACAAACCACACGCTCAAAAGTACACACTATTCCAAGTCCACAAGTTCAATACATAAACACGACTCCAAGCGGCTCACGGCGATCGGTGTGAGGGTTGGGACGCCCCCACGGCGATCCCGGCGAGGGTCCAGGTGGGGATGGCCCGACGTGAGATGCCGGCGACCCTCCGACATGGTTCAACGACGGCCTCGACCGATGCTGCAAAAAAGTGAAGGGATTGCACGTGAGTGACAAGATAAAAAATGTAAGGAGTTTAAAGAAAAGTTGAAAATTTCGGCAAAGACCTTCCCCGCATGGGAGGTTTCCAAAACTCAAAAAAAAACGTCGGCACAAAGGCCGACATCCACATTTCCAAAGACGAAGGTCGACACATCAACAAATCCGCACGAAGGTCATCACTAGGTTTGACACTATGCATGAGCAAAGAAAATAAAACATCCATATTCATACTCACCGGAGTAGACTCTCGATGATGTGGTGGTGGTGGTGGTGCAAGCAGTTGTGCTGGGATCTCCCAACCTTGTCGCTGCCCAAGTTCTTGCACAAACTTGAGCAAACCTTCTTGCTGGGCCTCCAAAGCTTGTATCCTCGATCCTCGACCACCCGCTCAGCTAGCTTGGCCTCCAAAGCTTGTATTCTCTCGACGCCGACGCCCGCGGCCCATTTGGGCCTCCCTCTTTGGGCCCGGTTCTTTGCAGCTCGGCCCGCAACATTTGACCCCAATGTTTCAACAACGCAGTTGCTAAGGAACGTAATCAAAGAACGACGAATGAAACTAGAATACTTACGGAGTGCCCCCACCGCTGCCGGCCGTTGGCTTATGGGCACGCTTAGAGCTCGTGCTTGCCGCTCGTAGGCGGTTGAGAGGAGGAGTAGAGCCCGTGTCGAGGATGCCATCGCCAATGTAGAACTATCCATGCTTCTTGCCTTGCCCAATCCTCATCACTAGCTCAGGATCAAGGCACTCCTCAGTCCTCGGATCATAGTCCGACCCGTGGACTAACCTTGACGCCTCCGTGTACGAACTGAGGCGAGTGTGGACGCTGGAGTTGGTGTACGCCTCTGGGCCCGCATCCGAGTTGTACTCGATGTTGAACTTTGCCGGGCCCATGTGGGCCAGAGCATACACCGTGAGTTGGCCAATTGGCTGGCCACCGTGCACCGCCTCCTATGAGAAAGACAACGACATGTGGTTAGGAATCATGCAGAATTGAGCGCAGCTAGTTAGACGAATGGTGGAGACTTACATATGTCTTTTTGTATTTGCTGAGGCTGGCGCTGCCCTGATGGTGAGGTACACCTGGCATCATCATACGGTGCTCGCTTTTCTCTTGGTGCACCTTCTGCCACTCCGGTTCCAACCATTTGTCCACTATAGCAGCCTAGCAATCAGGAAAGGTGGCGCACCAGCTCGGAATCACCTACAAGCCATCAGAAGATCAAATTGGGCATAGTGAATCTGAAAAGAGAACAATAGGAGATGTTTTCTATTTACCTTTAGGTACTCCTCTCTTGTTAGAATCTCTGTCTCTTGTCTTGCCTGAGTTCTGTTGATTCTTCTATGACGGTAGGTGGCGTTGTAGTCAATCAATGCGCCTGGAGGCGGGCCTCGTGATACAAGTCCGAGACACGCCTTTTACAGGAAGCGTAAGCCACCCCGATACGCCTGTTCTCCCTGCCCCGGCTGGCACCTGAAGAAGTCCCGCATAAAGACACAACGTATCCATTAATTTATTTCAAGAATGTCAAATAAATGCAATGAATTGAGGGTCGTAGAGTGAGGAAGGCTTACCCACAACTCCGTAATCACCTGATCCACCAAGTTTGTGTGCCCATCGGCGGGGAAGAGGGCGCATCGGGTCGAACGAGGGTATCTTTGGGTCCTCATCCTCCGACGTCCAAACCCAGGCTAGGGAAGTGCTCCCCGCACGTAAGTCCTAGGATCCCATTGACATTGCGAGCCGGACCCCCTCCTCCACAAAAAAAATCCAGTTCAAAGACAAATGGTTAACAATAGCTATTATTAGCTCTTATTATGATTTTTCAACATATCAAATGACAAACATATGAAGTTACTTACTTATCCCCCCCGGGTGCAATCAATGGCCGGGCGGTCAACAATCGGTCGCTTTTGGGAGCTTCTTTGGGACCTCGCTTATAGGGTTTCGAGGCTGCAGAGGAAGTCGAACCCCCCCCCCCTCCTCGGGACGTGTGTGGAACCCCCTCCTCGGACGCGTGCTGAACGGCGTCGTCGTACATCTGCGCAACGGCGTCCTCACCCATCGTGGGCAGAGGGACGTTGTTGTCCCTAGAAGAGCGCGAGGAGCCACGCCGTGGTCGGCCGACGGCTCCCGCCTCGGGCCTACCCCTCGCCCGCCTGCTCGCCTGCGTGACGCCTCCGTCCCCTCGGCCGCCGACGTGCCCCTCGGCCTACTCGCCTCTGCGGCGTCTCTGTCTCCTCGCCGGCCGACGTGCCCCTCGGCCCGCTGCGCCTGCCTCGCGGACGTCTCCGTCTCCTCGGCCCGCCGACGTGCCCCTCGGCCTCGAGTAAGTCGAGGGACAGCTCCTCCTAGTAGGCCCCATCACCGCAATTAAATAGAATAAACCAAAGTATTAGTCCAGATAAACAAGAAGTACTTAGCAAGGGATGCAAACTAAAGAAAATATAATTACAAAATAACATAGCATTACATGTATTTCTAATATTCTTCATGATCGGGATTATCTGGACGATAGGTATCGTCATCGCTATCAAGAGCCACGAAATCATCGAAGCCTCATCCTCATCGTTTTCATCGCCTAGTCTGTAGTCCGTCAAGCATTTTCAAGTCTCTCGGATCATGCACCTCATCTGCAGCTTCCTCGTCAACAACCCATTCCTCGTCTACTTCCATTTCAATCTCCGGTTAAGTCTATCTCAAGCATCCCTAGCAGCCCCTCGTCTTGTTGATAGAACTCCTCGTCGTGTGTGGGTGGGTTCAAGTTGTAATCATCATCGTTTGGGCGAGGTAATTTACCATGTGGTGCTGTGCACAATATACCAACCCTGAAGATGTGGGTCGGTTTTGCAAGCATATGGACAATAATAAACTTGTCTGGCTTGTTGAGCAACAATATAGACATCATCTCCTTCATAGAAGGAATCCTGTCTAGTTTCGACTATCCCAAGTTGAGGGGACTTTCTCTGTATTGCAGGGTTAAACCACTGGCATTTGAATACAACAGGCTTAGCTGCTTTTTCGCCATGGTATTCGAGCTCGTATATTTCTTCAACTGTCCCATAATAGTCCTCCTGGTCAGCGCCAGGTGTGACTACTCCGAGCGTAAATACTCCGGTATTCGTGGTCCTTGCATTGGTCCGACTCTTCTCATAGCTTGTTGTGTGAAAGCGATATCCATTCACGTCGTAAGCGTTAAATGACAAGACCTTATAGTCAAAGCCTCTGGCCACTTGTCGTAATTCAGCACTTATAGACAAATCACTTTGGCACTGCAGGCTCAAGCAAGATAAAAATGAAATTAGGCAACTACAAACGCCAAACTTGGAACGAGCCAAGTTGGTCAGAAGATACCTTTCTTTGGAACCATGTAATGAAATCAGGCGAACCATGTTGAACAAGGGTCTCTCGTTCATAGTCAGAAGGTGGCCTTGGATCATGCCAGTATTGATCAAAAAATTTTATGTACAACTCTTTGTTAAAATGTGGGATAATTTTGACTTTTTTGTTATATTTAGTTAATTATTTTTGTTTAGTTGAATTTTTTTTACATACTTAAAATTTGAACTGCAGTACATAAAATAATAAAATTTCTTGATTCAAAAAAATATATTCATGATATTTGGTGTATCTTGAGGCCATGTCCAGGAACTCACATGAAATATCGAGCATCTTGTTGCTGTTACAGGACTAAAAACTTGTAGGAAAAGCATATTTAAATTATATAAAATCCGAACGAAGTCCGAAAATCACAAAACTTATCTGAGCATCGTGTTATCACATGTAGAGGCTATAATCAAAATTTGAGAAAGTTCCGAGTAAGTTGTGACGTACGATACTCAAAACCTAGACATATCTATATGTGATCTCAAGTGATCATATGTGGAGATGTCTGGGTTTTACGCATCCAACATCGCAACTTACTCGAAACCTTCTCATTTTTTTACTACAGCCTCTACATGCGATAACATGACTCCCCGACATGTTTCGTAATTTTTAGACTTCGTTTAAATTTTATATAATTTAAATACACTTTTTCCGCAAGTTGTTTGTCATGCTACGACAACAAGATACTTAACATTTCATGTGAGTTCCTAGATACGACCTTAACATACACCAAATATCATGAATACCATTTTTTAAATCAATAAATTCCGTTATTTCATATATCTGTAGTTCAAATTTAAAATATGTAAAAAAATTCAATGAGATAAAAATAATTAACTAAATATTACAAAAAAAGTCAAAATTATCCCAAATTTGAACAAGAAGTTTTAAATAATGTGGTAAGACCTCACAAAAAAAATGAGACAAAAAAACAAAAAAATAAACAAATCTTCCCCGAGTGCCTTCCTTGGCACTCGGGGAAGAGGCCCATTCCCGAGTGCCAGGCCACGGCACTCGGGGAACCTGCCTCTTCCCCGAGTGCCAGGTAAGGCACTCGTGGACGACTCGTTTTTTTTAACGGTGTGCTTGGTTGGTCCGTTAACTAGCATTTTTCTTCCCCGAGTGACGCTCTTCCCCGAGTGTTGCGCTCGGGGAAGAGGGTCTTTGCCGAGTGCTTGTTTTCCCCAAGTGCCGGGCACTCTGCGACACTCGGGAAAGCCTCTCTTCCCCGAGTGCTATTCTTCCTCGAGTGAAGCCTTCGACACTCGGGAAATTTTGCCTCTCCCGTAGTGCATGTATGGTGTTTGAGTTGTATAACCAAATAAGATCAATTCAATGAATCAATGTTCCACCTTCAATCTGGATGTATCAGACAGACCATATAATGGATGCCATGGACATCTTTTTTCGCTCCTCCTATTCATGTGCTGTCTTGATCAGCAAAGCCTGAGCCAATGCACGTTGCTGCTCGACATGGGCCGATAGGTGCATGTAATAGGCACACATTTGTTAAGACGAGTCAATCTCTGGTCAATTTCTGAAGTGAGAATTTCTTTACTAGACCTAACATTTTCTTGTGGCTCTTGAAATTTGTTCGATTTTATTGAAATAAGGTTCGGCCATGCCAAATAAAGATTGGTAGCCAAGCTATCCGTGCAACCAAGCCCAACATTCTGTTGCTATATACAAACATAATTGCTTGTATTATTAAATAATCTAAGTATGTACTCACAAAAAGAAATTCTTGTAATTGCTTCCTTTGTTCCAAATTATTATTTGTTTGACTTTTTTTATCTCCAAGTTTGACCGATGGTCTTATTTAAAAAAATTTATGTAAACATAGTCAAATTAAATCATTCTTGAAGAACTTTTATTAATAAAGTAAGCCATAATAAAAGATATGATATTTTACGTTATGACGAGAATGATCAAATTTAGAGTTAAAAATGTCAAATGAATTATGATATAAAAACATAGTTAGTATTAATTTTTGTATTGTCTCTGTTGAGAATGGAAGTGTTAATTTTATAATGGTTGATGAAAAACACTAACAATTTATTGAGAGAAATCAAAAAGTGAAAAAATATCAGCTACCAACATAACTACTGGCGTAGAGTATAAACTAATTTTGAAGTACCAATTTATTGTAACTAGATACGCAGAGAAACGGTCAAGTTTGTAGTTCAGCACGCCAAATCTGAAAGCACACCACAATGGTCCTCGTCAAGTTCAACGCCCTTTGTCAACCAAGTCAAACAACACTGCAAGTCGTCTTGCACTGCTTCTCTGTCTGTACAATGCCTGCCTATATATGTGCTGTTGCTCCACCTCCCATGCATTACACAAACACTTCATCACTCTCAAGAGTAACCAGCTACAGTTTACAGCTACTGATCTGTTTCTTGCCGCTACTGACAGCTCCATCTGTAAAGCATGGCATCCCAGGCCATTGAGAGCCAACGTGCAGATGCTTGAGGAGCTCGGCCTCCCCAAGGGCCTACTTCCAATGGAGGACATCCAGGAGTTTGGGTGCAACAGCGACACAGGGTTCATCTGGCTTGTGCAGGGGAAGAAGAAGGTAGAGCACACCTTCAAGAAAATCAAGCAGACGGTGTCGTACGCCACCGAGGTCACGGCGTTCGCCGAGAAGGGCAAGCTGAGGAAGATCACCGGCGTGAAGACCAAGGAGCTGATGCTTTGGCTCAGCGTTGTCGAGGTCTATGTTCCCGAGGCGTCGCCGGAGAAGGTCACCTTCAAGACCGGCACCGGCCTGTCTGATACCTTCGATGCTGCTGCGTTTGCGCTGGGAGAGTAACCAAAGTTCATGTAAAAAAAGTAGTACGTTGCTGGTGCTGCATGCGTGTCCGTTTGTATTTATCTCTTGTTTTGTAACCAAACATACATGATGTATCGTGTGTGTGAGTCGGTACCGTGGAGTATTTCAGAATTTAATTTTAATGAAATAATGGAAAAAGTATGATTTGTTATTTGATCCCAGCTGTTTGGTTTTACTTGTTTCAGTGCACAGATTGGTTCGACAACCAATCTATTTATATTAACAGAATTTGTGTATTTATGCAGCATTAAGAGAGCAATCTCCATCGATGAAGGGCCAAGGACAGGTGCTTCTAATAATGCATGAAAAATGGATGGTACTGTCACTGAACTGGTGGTGGCCTTAGTCTGCTGGCCTTTAGCTAGAGTGTTTCAACATTTTGTAGGAGCATCTTGTCTCTCTTAAAATGCTATTAATTTTATGGTTGGCAACAGGTTATGATGGGGCCAGCCTAACTAAGTGTATATATCAGAATTTTTGCTTTCAATGAAATAATGGAAAAAGTATGATTTGTTTGATCTAATATCTGTTTTGTAGTTCTGGGGAAAACTATTATATTCTAAATAAAATGTGTATACTAACTTTATTCCATATGCACAGTTGTTACATGAAATTAGTATTGGTTAGTTCAACATCTTTGTACATATTAATTAAAAATTGCTTGAATGGTTACGAAGCCTTACTCGATGACCTCTATAAATTAAACATACAGCTCCATGGAATAATTTTGTAATTTTGTAATGTTGCATCCTAACAGCAGAACTGAAAGTAACGAGTTAGAGATCTATATGATGCATGGAGAAACTTGAAAAGTTTTACTTAATTGAACTAGACCAAGTCAAATCATTTTGGGTTGCCTAGTTGTACATTGTTGACACGGTGCAACGTGCTTACAACTTCTGTGTCATTTGCACTAGACCCTAAAAAAAAAACTAAAAAAAAAAAATTCTGCTCCGTTTTGACTTGGTCAGTGACTTTGTGAGTCATAGTATGCATGCTGCTAAGAAGGCAAATATCGCTGGCTACCTGTGCAAGCCTCCAAATTTATATCTATCCCTAATACTTAAAAGGCAAAATTTCTTGCGATAAAATCTTTCGTCCAACTAAGAGATCGACTTGGTTACCGTTTAGTTTTTCGTTTCCATATCGGACTGAACAAAACTTTCAACTATTTTTTTGTCTGTTCGTCCAGCACTAAGTTGTGTCCAGTTCATTTGATCGATACCTTCCCTCCTCATCGGTTATAAGTGGAAAATAATATTAAAGGGCGGCAGTTTTCTCGAAAAAAATTCATGAGCCGGCGACACGGCGATCGAAGGCCACCCCAACGTCGCCTGCCCGTCGAGATGAGGCGTCGGGAGACGTGGCCATGGATTCACACGAGCTCAACGACTTCGTTGGGTCAGCGGCGGCGGCAGGCACCACGGTGGCGGCAGGTACCACAGCTCAACGACAACCGGGACCTGGGAGCTCAACGACTTCGTCGGGTCAGCTGCGAGAAGCCTCAGGGAACTCTGGGTCCCACAGCGGTAGCGGCAGGGTGCGCACCGGTGCCACTACGTCGTCTGCTAGGGCTGCCGCGCGCGTCCGCCATCATGAACAGGCGCGGCAAACTCCCAGGTCCCGGTTGGAAGTCTGCAGCGACGACGATGACGTGAAGGCCAGGGATTTTCGTGAGTTCGACCAATTCATCAAGATGCATCTGCAGCTTCTTACTCGTCTCCAGCAGTCTACAACTTGGCAGGATCTCATCGCTAGCTAGCACCAGCACCCCCGATAGCATCTGTAATGTATGCCCAATAGGAAGGCCCAAACAGTCGAGAATCGCCGCTTACCAAGAGCCATGGTTCTTGATCCGTCAAGATTCGCGACCGGAGGAGGGGGGGGGGCTCAACCAATGTCACGAAGGAGCCGCCGGAGCTCACTGAGTCCATGTACCAGGCGGCAGCATCACTCATTGCCCGAATAGATGTGGTGTCTACGTACCATCACCTCTGATGCTGCAATTCACGTCAACACAAAGCACGTACATACAAGGCGTTGGCATGTTTGATGATATGCCTATGAGGTATAGAACTATCTTTTTTTCTACTTTGAAGTTGCTTTTGGGAAATTCAATTGAACATGGTTGTAATGATAAGGACAAGCAATCAAGCATATTAATGAGGTTTCATGTTGATTAATTCTTATTTCCTTTAGAAGCCCTATTTAGAAGGTTTGATATATGAAGTTCTTTCTCCCGAAGGGAGTTGGCCTTCAGCATAATGGAGAAGGAGCAGAGGAACTAGGATGAAGTGGGAACGGAGGTATTTCTGTAAGCAAATCTATGCTTCCTCATAGTTTTCAGGTTACATATATAGGCCTATGCAAGAGACAAAAAGGTGGAACACTCTTCTATAAAGTTTAGACAACTTTATGTTCTGTCAGCAGTTCAATATGTTCATCTATCTATCCTGCCACATTTCTGATTTCACCAGAAATTATTGGTTTCATAAATTGGTATCAACAATATTATCATCCAAATTATGTGATAATTAATTAATTTAAGATGACTCATTTTTATCGGACACAACTACCATACTTCAAAATAGACCTAAAGAAGAAATAATTTGCTATGTAGAATTTAATTCTCCCGTAGCAACGCACGGGCATATTTCCTAGTACTATATAAACTAGCAAAATTTGTCCATGCTTTGTAATGGAATTTATCAATACGTATAGGATTGGACTCTGCATTATCCGTAAATGCAAGCTGTTTTAATTTGTATGAGCATGGATAATGGTTGTGATAACATCTGCAGGAAGAAGTGCCCATCGATCTTATGGAAAGAGCTGGGCCTCCCAAGTGTCTCCTGCGGCTGGGCCTCCCCCACAAGGGTCTCCTGGGATCCTGCCTATGGAGGACATCCAAGAGTTTGAGCTAAGGAGCTTTTCTATCTAAGTATTCCATCATGATGGTCGAATTGGCCCACCTGGGCCCATACCATGCATGACGGAGTTACGTTCATTCAGGTAACTGGTAACCAAACATAGTGTGATCAAATAAGTTCATTTTTTTAGATAAAGAATAGTTTATATCTGGTTTCATCTATCGAAGATAGAATCATGCCAATTATTACATTGTTTTGCCCAAAGGCCACCACACATATCTAGATAAAATCGAACATAACATCTGAACTCATGAGAAAAATAAAACAAAGTAAATTTTGACTAAACATAGCCAATAAATCTAGATGATAAATTCAATGTGCTGCAAGTGCTAAAACAATGTATTATTAGTTAAAATTTCTATGATCAGCAAATGAGCATCTGCACCTTCCATCACAATCGGTTTGATATGAAGTCTCTCATGAGCTGAAACTAAAACCGGCACAATTAACAATGGAGATCTTACTAGATATGGTTGGAGGTTTAGCAATAGATTAAGTTTATTATGAATTTCTTTTGCTTTATCCAGCAGTTTTGTTTAGCTGGTGCGCTATGGCGACAGATCGAGTCTACTTTAAAGTAAAACTTTGAAATAATTTATGGTTATTACAAGTACCCACGATGTTGAGACTGGGATGCTTTTCATTTGCTGGTTGATGAAATATATATTTCACTTTATCTAAAAAAAATTACTTATTGCTCCTGAAAATATTCTCACTTCTGTAAATAAAATCTGACCAAGTTGTAAAAAGTCGTACTAGAAAATACTCTAGACCATGCATTTGTAAAAGTCATTCCGTTCGTGTGTATTAGTGTATATTTTCTTGACCGTGGACAACTTTTGCATTTCCGGTAAGTGGCATGACCTAAGCCGTGACGCCAGCTGCCTTTTACGTGCGGCGTTTTGTACAAACGGTTTCTGACTAATTTGCCGTACAGTACAGTACAAGTAGCCTGTCTGACACACTCCGTGACGCTAGCTACAGGAGTGTCTGCAAAGTACAAATAGCCGTGCACGGGAACGCGACATCAACCGCACTACACCAACAGCCTCGAAATAGCAAGAAGCATCTCGCGCGGCAGAGTCCACTCCAGCTAGCAAATCAGCATCAGCAATGGCGGCAGCAGCTGATCCGGCGTGTGTTCTGCCGTCGCCGACGCGGCCGCCGACGATGAAGCTGGGCTCGCAGGGGCTGGAGGTCTCGGCGCAGGGCCTGGGCTGCATGGGCATGTCAATGGCGTACGGCGAGCGCAAGCCCGAGGCGGACATGGTGGCGCTCCTCCGCCACGCCGTCGCGGCCGGGGTCACCTTTCTCGACACCTCCGACGTCTACGGCCCTCACACCAACGAGGTCCTCATCGGCAAGGCGCTCCAAGGCGGCGTGCGGGAGAAGGTGCAGTTGGCCACCAAGTTCGGCATCACGCCGGACGTGAGGACGGTCCGTGGTGACCCGGCGTATGTGCGGGCGGCGTGCGAGGCCAGTCTCCGGCGGCTCGGCATCGACTGCATCGACCTCTACTACCAGCACCGCATCGACACTACGGTGCCCGTCGAGGTCACGGTGAGTTGTCAGTTAGTTGCATGTACTTGCATTGCATTGCATACTACTGCTTACTGAACATCGATATATATGCAAATTTGTAACTTGATATGTATTTATGCAGATGGGTGAGCTCAAGAAGCTGGTTGAAGAAGGCAAGATCAAATACATCGGGCTGTCTGAAGCATCGGCGTCGACAATCAGGAGAGCACATGCGGTTCACCCGATTACCGCCGTCCAGCTTGAGTGGTCTCTCTGGACAAGAGATGCTGAACAAGATATAATCCAGACCTGCAGGTACAAAACTACAAATATATCCCCACATTACTTGCTTTGGTACCTTGGGAAGGAAAACTCTGTTTGTTGGGGATGGATGAATGGATCAGAGGCCAATAAATTATGCTGCTGTCTGTTCTGACGATTTTTCAGAGAACATGGAATTGGAATTGTGGCATACAGTCCGTTAGGCAGAGGGTTCTTCTCCAGCGGAGCCAAACTTGTCAGCGAGATGCCTGATGACGATTTCCGCAAGGTACGGTGACCCATCCTATCCTATATTATATTACTATATATCCATGATCCATCCAACTGCAAGAGACTATATATTGTGCTTCATCAGTTACTCTTACTCCTGTACTGAATGTAATGCCATTCTCGATATGTATGATCTTGTTTCAGAATCTACCAAGATTTCAGCCGGAGAACATGGAGAAGAACGCACTGATATTCGAGCGCGTGAGCCAGATGGCTGCAAGGAAAGGATGCACATCGTCGCAGCTCGCGCTGGCTTGGGTTCACCACCAGGGGAACGATGTCTGCCCCATACCTGGAACCACGAAGATCGCCAACTTCAACCAGAACCTGGGAGCGCTGTCTGTGAAGCTCACGCCGGAGGAAATGGCCGAGCTCGAGTCCTATGCTGCCATGGATGACGGTGTCCAAGGTGAACGGTACCACAGCTCCTTTCTCAACACCTGGAAAGACTCAGAGACGCCTCCATTATCGTCTTGGAAAGGGAACTAGATATGTATCGTACGTACTAAGTATTATCTGTGTGTGCATTGTTGGGAGACTTGAGGTTATTTGCATCTGTTTTCAGATTACCTATGTCATGTATCCAAATAAATAAATACATTAATAAGAGTGTGGAGCGCTTTTCCTTTGGTAAGTTGGTAGAGACCGTATAGACCACGTTGTCAAAGCCACTGATATTATTTTGACCAATCTTTGTTTTTTTATTTTTTTTTTAACATGGCCATTTTAACCTTTTAATGGAAGTTTATATAAACACGGTAGCGGGGAGGATGGTTGGTCACGGTTTAGGCGGCGAGGGGGAGGCGGTGGTGGCGGCGCTAGGGCGGGCGCCCTAAAGCTGGCGGCATGAGGGGCGGCAGTGGTGCACGGTGAGGCAACGGTGGCGGCTCGGGCGCACGGCGAGAGAGAGAGAGATTAGAGAGAGAGAGTTGGAATAAAATGTTTTTGCCAAATTATTTCTTAATTCCTCTTATTACATCTCTCTTACTGTTTATAGTCCTTAATGGACTTAACTTGTAAGCAAAGCAGGGAGATCCTTATTGAATACAGATTCTCTCTTCCATCTAACAAACTTATTCCTTATTAATTGCTAATTAAGTAACTACTCAAAGGTGACTTGGCAGATGAAGAAGTGGGGCTTGGCGGTGCTGGCGGCACATGTGGCAGCGGCACATGCCCATGCTAGGGCAGCAGGCGGCGGCGGCTCGGGCCGTCACACCCCTCCCCTTTTGGGCCCTTTAGCCAATCTTCTCATTTTGCGCTGATTTCCATCACTATCCACAGCGGACGTGTGAACCACAACATACATGAAGCCCCTAAGTTTCTTTTATGGAGTACGTTTATATATTCTTTGAGGCACAACACAACACTACCACGCCCAGCCCGTGGCTGATGCTGTCGACTCCCCAAGCCCTGCCATCAACAGTAGCAGCACGGCCATCACCACCACCGCCACCGCTGCCATCTTCCTACTGGGAGTCGCCATTCGATCTCTTACCCCTCTCTCTCTCTCTCTCTCTCTCTCTCTCTCTCTGTGTGGCTTGGCTTTTGCTTGCACAGTTGCTTATCCATCTTATATGGTCGATGCATGCGTATGCATGCCGGAATTATAATAGCACTAAAAGAAACCGTGCATACAGATGGAAAGGAACTCGATCGCGAGCTGTGCTTAACTACATTAATTATACTGTTTCCTTCATCACAAAGTTGCTGTTGTGTTATTTCTGGATTAAATTGATATTGAAAATACCTAATTTTCTAACGGCTTGTCTATTCTTTTTTGTGAAAAGGAAAAATTAATAGTTGCCTTATTTTTTTAGAAAAAGAATATTAATTTAATTGGGAACACATTATATATACATACCATTGCATTAATTGCTTTATTCGATGGTACATAAGAAAAGGCAGCAACAAGGTGTACGATAATAACTTATCAAATAAAGTAAAATTCACTAGTACAGAAAAGAACAATGCTGGCGGTTCACCACTGGCGGTTCCCACAGCCGCCCGATTGGGAAAGGTCGATAGAAATGGTACATTTCCACTGGTGGTTGCTTGAGAACCGCCCGGTGAAAATATGATTTCTTTTGGCGGTTGGGTAAGTCAACCGCCGGTGGAAATGTGATTTCTACTTGGCGGTTCACTTCCCCAACCGCCGGTAGAAATCACATTTCCACCGGCGGTTCTCAACCATATAACCGCCCGATGGAAAGTTTCCCGCCATTTTTGAAATTCAAATGGAAACCTATTTATTTATATATTGAAACTTATGATAACATGCAATGAAATTCTATCATACATTTATATACATCAATAAAAATCTATTTACATCAAAATTACATTATATCGTACATACATACTTCAATAGAAATCCATGTACATCACATATGTATCATTCATATATACACATCCAAAGTTTTCTCTTTTTCTCTAATTAGAAAAGCCTTAATAATCGTCTCGACTAAGATTGAGACGCCTAATATCGGTTAGCGGTCTATATTCCGGTTTTCCCAATTCACTGCTCGGATCGTGATATTTCCCCGTGGGTGGGATGGCTTCTTTCAAGATGAATGAGCGAGAGATCCTCAACTATGTTGTATAATGCTTTTTATTGAAATTGGTTGTCGGATCTTCTGCATAGGCCTGAAAAGAAAGTATGTTTGTAATTCAACATTATATATTTTCACTTGGTAACAAATATTTATAGCATTAGTGACAAAACTTATAAATGACGGCTACTTATACTTTATCAGGATTTCTGATGTATCGTCCTTGGTCTCTCATAAACTCGCACACGTAGAACCCACAGTTTAGCGTTCCCGGTGGTTGCTTGTGGCACTATAATGGTCAAGTGTTTATTTAGTTTCTGAAACGCGTACTATGTATTAATTGTACATATATGATATGCACTTATAAATTTACGTACCGGCCAGTTATAAAGTATATCCATTGGTTGTCCTTGTCTAGAAAGGTCATATGGACCTTTCTGAATCTTATAATACCTATATGCCCTGTGTTCTTGAATAGAATCACCTAGTTATTATGCAACTCTTATAGATAAAATAAAGCATGCATATATAGGCTTACTGTTCTAAGATTGTCAAGAATGGTGCATAAGCTTCAGTTGCGTAATGCGCGGAGTCTAGTACCAGTGTCCTTCCTTCCCTAGGATAAATTAAAAAACAGATCCAGTGGTCCCTGCAGGATCAAATTTGTGATGAGGCATGTGTCATGAAATTCTTAACTTGATGTATGTAAACTCACACTTACCTAAAATTGTATGGGGCCACTATGCATTGCCTGTTTTTAAATTTTAGCATTGCTTCTCCTAGGTAGAGGGCGTATTTGGCATCAAATTTCTTTTTTAGATCTGCCTTTTTCACCTTAGCCTGTTCAGATGTTAAGCCCTTCAAATCATCATGGCCATCACCGATTGTGAACGTGTGCTGCTCCTCGCATATTTTTATTAGGCTGAGACACCCAATCCTTTTTTCTTCTTTATATGTCTGATCTAGACCATAACATATCTCTTCCCCATCATATTGCATTCTAAAAGGCACACATGTATTTGTTAGAGAAAGAAATAAAAGCATGTCTGTTGATTTGGTTCACCTCAATGATAGTAACACGTGTATTTGTTAGTCACACTTACAATGCAAACACCGTCCACGAGCTGTAAGTTAAGCCCTACGGAGGTTCATCATTAGCCACAAGTCCTTGAAGATGACCATAGCCTTTTCTCGGCCAGATACAAAAGCATTTGGTGGTATACAAATGTTGATCGCCGAGATCCCAGCAGTATTTGCTTTCCATCATTTTTGTGCTTATCAGAAACATGCCAGGTTATAAGCTCTGCATTCTCTTGGTTAGTAAACAAATACCTCAATCGATCAACCACTGGAAGGTACCACATCACCATAGCAGGAACTCTTCTCTGTGCATAATAATCTACTTCTTTTTCTTTAATGGTTGGTTTTGAACCCTGTTCGGTCTTCTTTCTTTTCTTTCCTTTGAAAATTAAAGTTGTATTCTGTTCTTGTAGATAGTCTTTTTTGGTCTTGTACCGACTAGCACCACAGTTTGGGCAATTGTCTAAGTCTTTGTAATCATCTCGATACAGGATACAATGATTTCTACAAGCGTGGATCTTCTGTACACCCATAGTAAGCGGGGTGATGAGCTTTTTTGCATAGTACATGTTAGCAGACACTTTGTTCTCCTTTGGAAGCATATCTTCGAGAGTACTCAATAATGCATCAAAGCTAGCATCAGACTATCCATATCTAGCTTTTAACATCAACAACTTAAGCACAGAACGTAATGTCGTGAACTCTTTGGTACAACCCTTAGTCTCATCATAAAATGGCTCTGTTGCTGCCTTCTTTAAAGCCTCCATACCTTTCATGAAGAACATTGATGGATTCGTATGACAACGCAATAGTGCAGCCATCAATTCCTCGTCTTCGTACCCTTCATCCACCACATGAGTTCCGTTGCCTTCATCATCAACATTGGGTATACCATGTTCACTCTCTTGGGGACAATGATGTTGTGGCTCATGTACGGACTGTGATCCATCATCAACAAGCATATCAGGGCTATTGGTGTCGTTGTTCGCAGGGTTTATAGTTGGATATGGTGCAGAGCTACCCTCTCCATGCTTTATCCAAATCAAGTAATCCTTTATAAATCCTCGACAAACCAGATGAGAAAATATTATTTGTGTATCATCGAAGACTGCGATATTTTTATAGTCTACGGAAGGACACGGTATATGCTTAAATGCGGATTACGTATGCATGCATCTTAGCGGCATCAATAAATCTTTCCACCTCTGGTATGTATGATGGATTCACTCTTGATAAATTATACATCGAGAATGATCTCACCATCGGTTACCTATATATATAATGAATTTATTGTAATCAATATAATTAAAATATGATTATTTTGAAAGATGGATGACAAAACTAACCGTTTGATGATCAACAACCTCGTCTTTGAAAAAAAATACGAAAACCAATCACTTGGATATTTCCCAAAATATAAACTTTGAGGCTAGGTTCCCTAAGTATGAGAAAGGAGGTATATTAATTAATTAAACACTAATCATATCAAAATAATTTATAGAAACTAATAAAATAAAACCAACTAATTAACTGGCCTACTATTTAGAAAATCATAGTATTTAATTGAATGAAGTAGTAGTAATTAAACACTACTCTCTAAATAAGTAAACACAACTCATTATCTAAAGAGAAATAATTAATTATATTGAACCTAATAAAAATAAACCTTAACAATTAAATAAGAAATAATCTTCAATTTCTTCTCTCTAAAATAAACATATTCATGTATGACATACTAAATCTATATAAAAGAAAAAACTCTAACTGAGAAACAATTATGTCAAGAGCTAGAGAGAAAAAAAAATCCATCTTCAACCACCACATCTAAGCAAATATAATAGAGAGACAACCCTATATTTTTCTCTTTCTCACTAAACCTATTCATACATGACATACTAAATCTATAGAGAAGAATAAATTCTAATTGAGAAACAATCATGGCAAGAGTTAGAAGGGACTAAAAAAGCTATCTAGAAACACCACATATAACCAAATAGGGGGAAAACCCTAGATTTTTCCCTCTCTCACTTATGGTGAAACCCTAGATCCAAAAAGTGGCTACAATTGAGAAATATTGGTTAAAAAGTTACAAGAGGAGCATAAACTAACCTTTTTTAGCAATCTCCTTCCAAGAATTGAAGATCAAAACCTCCCCCCTTGTATTTTAGGAAAATTGAACCTCCAAATTGTAACGTCCCACCTCCTCGAGGCCAGGCCCGCTTACATCTGACAGCTTTAATAGGACCAATACTGCCCTCACAGATCAATACCAGTCTTTTCTACGCACTTTGTCCTCACTCATACACACCCGAAAACGAATTCCTGGTCGGTCATCCATCCTAAAATTGCTCAAGGCTAAGCACGCTTAACCCTCGAGTTCTTTCGAGATGAGCTTCCGAAAAAGAACTTGCAACTTATTAGTATGAGTATCATATTAATCCTATTAAGCCCTGGGCCGGGGTGTTACATCCTCACCCCCTTAAGAGATCGACGTCCTCGTCGATCACCCCAGGCCAGGACCCTCCTCTCTTGGCCACGTCCGTATGCCCAGTGCCAGCGCATGTGCCATGCTGTGTGACCACGATGGATCCACACCAGCCATGCGCACCATGCCTGTGCAACTGCGACACACGTGTCCGTGAAACCGCGAGAGTCGGCTCTGATACCATTTGTAACGTCCCGCCTCCTCGAGGCCGGGCCCGCTTACATCTGACAGCTTTAATAGGACCAATACTGCCCTCACAGACCAATACTAGTCTTTTCTGCGTACTTTGTCCTCACTCATGCACACTCAGGAACGAATTTTTTGTCGGTCACCCATCGTAAAATTGCTCCAGGCTAAGCACGCTTAACCCTAGAGTTCTTTCGAGATGAGCTTCTGAAAAAAAGTTGCAACTTATTGGTATGAGTATCATATTAATCCTATTAGGCCCTGGGCTGGGGTGTTACACAAATCGCCAACAATGGAATGTTGGCCTCAAGTTACTATTCTGGTCGGGGAGGAAGAAGGGGTATTTATAGCAGACCTAGCACTGGCGGTTGACTTATCAAACCACCAGTGAAAACCAGTTATCACTGGTGGTTGGCTAAGACAACCGCCAGTGATAATGGACCCATTAACACTGGCGGTTGTCTTAGACAGCCGCCAATGATAATGACCATTTACACGGGCGGCTGTCTAAGACAACCGCCCAGTGTTAATGCGTCCATTAGCACTGGTGGTTGTCTTAGCCAACCGCCAGTGATAGCAGATTTTCACAGGCGGTTCTCAAGCTAGCCCTAGATATTTTTTAACACTGGCGTTCTTCAAACCGAACCGCCTGTACAAATAGAACCCTGGCGCCAAAACAAATCGTTTCTGTACTAGTGATTGGTACTGAATAGTACTGTAGCACAATAATAATAAAATAAAACTTTTCCAACAAGCTGCTGGTCATAGCACAGAACCTGAGAAACTGAAGCAACGGAATCATTTCAGATGCTAAAATGATATTGCTCCTGCATATCGCCCAAGAAAATAGCAGCTTATCACCGGCGGAATCCGGTCTCAGAACAAAGCTAAAAAGACGGGTTTTCTCAGCCTGGCAGTCATTGAAAGGGCTAGAAGTAGGCAAGCTTATAAGTTATTCTACAGCCACTTCCATTTACAATAATTTTTATACTAAATTTATGATAATACGAATGCATATTTACGATAGTTGAGTTACTATAATACATGGAGCTATTTACCATAACAAGTATAGTAAACCTTAGTAAGGTATCACTATAGTCTCGTAAATCAACATAGAATTATTGTAACTCAAGGAGGCTACAAAATAAGTTATTCTATAGCCAGTTGTAGGCTCCTATTTGCTACAACAACGTTAATCGCAATTGGCGATGGCATGAGAACATCTTTCTGGAGCAGCGCCTAGTTACAAGGTCAAAGGCCCCAAGATCTAGCGCCAAATATTTTCTGAATTTCAAAAAACAAAAACAAGTCACTCAACAAAGATATGTAGAACAAAGTGTGGATTAGGGACATAGACCTGTAACATGCGGACTCCTCCCAACATTTCATGGAGTATATGTCCAGCTTTGGAACACACTTAGCCAAATCCAGCTACAATTCACAAAGAGAGGTCACCATCAGCTGGGAGATTAAACCTGATGGAAAATTCACAATAGAATCGGCATACCACGCGCAATTTATTGGAGCAATGTTAACAAATTTCAAACAACTCATCTGGAAAGTCTGGGCTCTGCCAAAATGCAAATTCTTCGCATGGTTCGCCATTCAAAACAGAATCTGGACTGCTGATAGACTACAAGCGTGGGGATGGCTGAATAATGGAGAGTGCCCCCTATGCAGGCGCAGTTAAGAATCCAGCGTCCATCTTTTCCAATACTGTTGTTATACTAGGCTTATTTGGACAGCATTGCAATATGGTTGGGTAATGAGCAGCTGTGATCTCTTCTGCTTAGGTGCTAAGAGACTCGGTACAAATTTGATGCGACAACATAGATCGCACACCCTCAGTGGTGAGACGAGGTCTCCGCTCCATCATCATTCTTGTCTGTTGAGAGGTGTGGAATGAAAAAAAATACAAGAATCTTCAAAGCGCAAGGAATCCAAGCCAACACAGCTCCTCTAGAAAATCAAAGACGAAGCACATCTATGGGCAACCGAAGGAGCAAAACACGTTTATTTTGGCACACTTGATGTAAGCCTCCCGAGTTGAGGGTTTTGGAGTGTTGGCTCTATTGTTCATATCTGTTTATATTTGTACAGTTTCTTTTTAGGCCTCCCTCTTTTTAATACAAGAGACAGTTCTCCTGTCGGTTCGTTTAAAATAATAATAATAATAATAAGCAAATTAAGCATGCTGCCACAGGCAGCTAGCAGAAACATGATGCATCCCCACGTACGTACTCCGTACGTAAGATTAATTATGGTAACGCAGTTTCAAAAAAAATTATTATGGTAACGCGTAGTGCCGAGCGAATAAAATGGACAACTTGTGGAGAATTATGCTAAACGCAGATGCCGAGACAACGAAGGCCTCTGCAGCATTCAGCACTAAATAAGCAAAACTGTAATTTTGCGGTGCAATCCAGTACTCCTAGCTTTCTTGTCGCGAGGTTGGCAGCAGATGACGGCGAGTAGGAGTTGCCCGTGGCCGATGCCAAAGACGATGACTCCCCAGGTGTTGTCGCCATCGGCAGCAGCAGCAGCACGGCCATCATCGCCGCCACCGCCACCATCTTCGTACTGCTGCTGCTGCTGCTAGTCGCCGTCATTCGATCTCTCTCTCTCTCTCTACAGATCTCACTGTTTTATTTGGCTTTTTTTGATTGCACAGGCAGGCAGCTGCTGGCTCGATCAGATCCATTACTCACATTCAGCCATCTTATATATGTAGGCCATCGATGCGTATACACTACAGCATATGTCTTTTAATAGAAGACGTTTCGTCAAAAGCATTTTCTTAAAAGTGCCTTAATTTTGTATGGGATAAAGGCATTTATATATCTTAAAATGCCTCCCTGAAAACATTTTAAAGGCAAAACTAAAAGACTAATTACATTCAACAATTGGAGGCGTTTTGCTAAACACGTCTTAATTACCTGCAACTATTAAGACGTTTAATTTTTCCAAAACGCTGCCAGACTAGCAGCTACCAGAAACCAACATGCATCCCCAGCCCTGTAGGTCCAAAATAAACAATTTCCAACCAACCTCTGAACTGAATGTATCCTGAGCAAGCGAGTTGAGCTTCTCGTGGATGAATGTGACACATTTGGGGTGCAGTCACTGCAGTTTATATAGACATCCTGAAGAAAGCTTGGACGTGGAATTGGAATCCGAGAACTTAAATTCAGAGGTAGCCATAGCTGACGAACAAAGTCGTGGACCAAGTCCACGGATTGCACAAAAGAAATTATAATCTCTTGCTTTAGCATCTCTCCCTGACCAAGTCCTGCCGTGTCAGGGAATGCCAAGAAAGCTTGGCCCACACAGCGCACCACAACTGAACTGGGTCGCTGCCAACAGAAGATCACCGCTTCGTGTTCCTGACCATGTAGAACCCGTCAAGTACGTTCAACTCCAGGGTTTCAGACAATCCATCTTGCTTTCTTTTTAAGAAACAAGAGAGGTGACGACACACATGGTCAACCCCTCTCTCACCACCGCGCCATTGATGTCTGTACTCTGATCAATGTCGATCACCCCTACCAAAAAGGTTCGAAACATGTGAGGAGGCCTTGAATGAGGCGGATCGAGCATTGGGGACGAGTGGCAGGATGATGGATTAGGCGGCCATGGCGGTGTGGTGACGAGCAGGCGCAGCTGTGGAATTAATTGATAAGAGTAGAAAAACTATCATGTTGTATTTAACTACATTTTGCTGATTCGTTTGTCAACTAGAGACATATTTCAACCAGCTAATCCTGACCAATTTTATGTTAATTATATAATAATGAGAGAGAAAATATATTAAGCACATATATCAGATCACCTTTTTAATTTATGAGAATGTACTAGAAAGTACGTGCGGCCCTGCCACGCGAGAGCTTTGTTTTGGCCAGCCCTTCAAATATGCAAGTTCCCGTATTAGTCAATAAAGGTACAAAAGATTAAGCTTTTATTTCACGTTGTTTCTTGTAAAAATAGTGCTTCCAAGAATTTTGAAGTTAAGCTCAAAATAGTATGTACTCCTTATTCCCATGCAGATGATCACATTGACTCGACAACAACTTTCTACCCTTTTATCTCCTTTACTCATATATATTTTTTGTTATATTTATTGTGGAGAAAGAAAAATTTGAAGTATTTATTAGAAGACAGGAGTATTTCATGAGTAAATGAGAGTTTATTTTTATATAATAAAGTTTGTTTAATCATTTTATTTTATGTGTGGTATGGGTATGGTAAAATTTTTGTAGCAATTTGAATAAAGAGACTAACTGTATTAATTATTTTGAGAAAACTCTAGAGAAATCTAGCTCTATATTTATAGCAATAAAGGTATAATGAAATATGTGATGTTATGTTTTAGAGTGTAGTGCTAGTTGTAGAGTTTAACAAACTTGGTTTGGTATTTTTCTGATTTTTATTTGATTTGTTATAGTTTTTATAATATTTCAACCAGTTTTGATAAATAATAAATTCGTTGGAAAATATAAAGGGCGTGGAGCCCAATTCAACCCACCAGGGCCTAGTTTCAGCGACAAGAGGCCTGAGGGGGAGGCAGGCCAGCCCATGAACGGAACCTGATAGGAGACTGGACCGCGGGTTAATTTTACAAAAATACATGGGAGCATGTCTGGACTGCGGGTTGATTTCAGAAAAGGTGAAGGGCCTTTTTACAAAAAGTCTCGCATGATCTTGGTCGTCGCGGCTGTCCGATTGGATGGCCAGGAACGGCCGACGACGTGGCCAGCTCCTCTGGCCAGAGCTTCACCCACGTTTCGTCATTTAGAGATAGAGATGTGCCAACATATATTCAATGTAGCCTCTGTCTTTGAGAAAACCATGTAATGATATCATCGTGTGGGACATGCCCAACATTATAACAAATGATCTCTGTCATAAAACCATATCTTTGACCTAATTGGCGAGGCTTGGTTCCACGTTAACCCACACATCAACTAGCTCTGGAACTTAAATATGGACCAAAAAGTGCAACAACTATTAACATCAAAAGCTAGAAGCCAAAAATATAAATTCATGATGTAAAAAAAATGATATGATGCAAAAAAGAGCTAATATAGCTTAAACTAAGATTTGGACAAAATATATTTATATAAAAAATGTGTAGATGTGCCATATGAATGATAAAAAAACACGTATAAACTAAACGGTAAATTTATAACAAATAGCTAGAGAGGATCGTATAATATAATATCTTAATCTGCTTAGTTATCCACTAAACTTTTAATACTCATGTAACAAGATTCTATAGGCTGGAGCGTGGGTTGTTGATTAACTATTAATAAAGAAGTATTAGCTTGCCCAAGAAGAGGTTCCATCCCTCCTATGCATCTTATAAGCAATGCACTAGTAAGGAACTATGACTGGAAAACAAATACCAAGGAGATATATACTCTTGAAGTCCTGTTATTTTGCTGGCCCGCTGCTTGCACTATGCCAGAAAAGCTTATCAGTGACGCGTCTAGATGGTCATCAGTGATGCATAAAAGGCGCGTCATGTTCTTGCGTCTCTGATAAGGGCACATTAGTGACGCGTAAAAACGCGTCACTAATAACCCTAGCCCAGTGATGCGTACTGTGAAGACGCGTCACTGATAACACCAGACCAGTGACGCGTACTGTGAAGACGCGTCACTGATAACACCAGACCAGTGACGCGTACTGTGAAGACGCGTCACTGATAGCACCAATAATAATTTGCAGAAACAAAAAAAAAATAAAAACAGGGTGCCACGGGCATATACAAGAGGCCATGATCTTATATACAAGAGACATTGTGCAGTAACCAAATAACAAAGCTAGAGACCATTCTCATCATAAAACAAGTCAATATTCCAATTACACTAGCTACTAAATTACACGTCTTTGCTTCAAGTCCCCAAAAGATGAAGCAAATCACAAATTGTATGAGACCTTTGTTGAATCTGCAGGAACAGGAACATAGATGTCACAATCAACGTATTTCCCCTAAAACCAAGAGAAGAAACAGGTCTGATGGTATTTCCCCTAAAACAAAGATAAGAAACAAGTCTGATGGTGTTCACTGATCCAACACACTAGGAATAAAAAAAAGGAAACCCCAAAAACAACTAACTAAAAGAACTAACCTGAGCATATAAGAGGTGGGTAAGATTAAAAACCAGATGGTATTGACTGCATAGCAACAAAAGACAAGCATATTAGTAAATGCATATGTGCAGGATTAGCAAATGATCTCTTCAGTTTTCCATACAACACAAAACTAGATGCTACGTGCAAAAATAAAACAGGAAAATTGTCTAAGTAACCCATTATCAGTTCAACAAAGATCCAGTTGGGCCATGTGCTCTTCTATATCATGTACTAATAAAGTATTTGTTAACTAAGCCAGAATCTTAAAGCTACATTTGCCCAGCCATATTCGATAAACAAAAGACCAATAGCAAAAACTAGTTAAACAAAATATCCACACACACACAAAGATCTAAAGTAACAAACTCTCACAAGCAATCAGATCTCTGACTTAACTAGAGTAAAGTGCTGTAACAAAAATGGAATTTCATTATCAGTGAAGAACTTCCAAGGGTTGATAAAAATGGAATCCAATGCCTTCATCAAGATCAGAAGCAAAGGCAGTTTGGAAAAGCAGCAATAATAACAAAATTAATAAGAGAGCTGAGTAGTTGACAGCCCATAGAACCTCATTGGCATGCAGTAGCTACATAGTAAATTTTTTGCTAACATCTAGGGAACAGATCATCTATTTGGACAGATCACTGAACTTAACAAAGATATAACTGAGACGATGGAAACCAAAAACTGTGATCAATGTACCAAAAGGTTATATGTAAAGACCAAATATCCTTTTTAATCCACCAACTCATATTATTATGGCACTGAACAATTGTGTTATGTCATCACAAGTGACACTAATTTCTCACTTGCATGTGATATTCAGCACATTAAGAAAAAAATAATGAGTTCCACAGCCACATACACAGCTTTGTTCAGTACATATTACACAGGCACATTGTGGTTAGCGTGTTCCACAGAAACATGAACAGAAATTACACAAAAATTACCAGACAACCTAATAATACTTGTCGCACTACAGAATCAGATGAATTAGGCTTAGGCATACACTACCAAACCAATCAAAAGGCATCCCCACTCCCCAAAAAGCATATCATAATCACAGACAACACCCAAAAAGCAATAATCATCAAAACTAGAGTCAAGTGTATACCTGCAGCACTTGAATCTGTTGGCTGCAAGCAATGAGGAGAGTACATCGATGCAGCAGATCTGCAACTCATTGAGGTTAGTGGGCAGCTCTGTAGTACTTTCACTCACAGGACAAATCAATTACACCTGCTTGTAACGCTGGAAATCAACAATCTATCAATTACACCTGCTTGTAACGCTGGAAAACAACAATCTCTTAATTTATTAAATATAGCTCTACTTACGGCCTTGGTAAATACAGGATGATGTGTTGAATTCAAATACATCATTGGAAGGAAAGAAATAATAGATTTAACAACTTGCTAATTTGCCAGCTAACAAAAGCTCTAATTAATTTTTTTAGATAAAGGACAGTAAAGCTCTAATTAATTAAACAAGAGATATTAAACTAAAGGCTAAATAAGAAAAACAGCACATGCTGCTATTGATCTAGTGCTACTGTCAACACACATGCAAGCATTCTATAAAGCCAGTTGAAGATGCTGCTAAGAAAAACATGTATGAACAGAATCCAGCTTGAATAATCAATAAAAAGCACTCACCAACAGGAGTGAATTAAGTAATGCTTACGTTCTAGCATATGCATTAACCGAGATGACATATCTGGCTAGAGGAACAAACAAAGCACAAGTTAATCTAAAGATTGTTCGCTGTATAATAAAAAGGGCATAACTGATGTCTCTGCTTAGAGCTAGAGTGAACAGAACCAAGCTATGTAATGCCAAGCTGAGAAATTCAGAGAGAAATCACTACCACTGCTTAGTCGGCCACCTTTGAGCTGATGTTATTACTGCAGCGTGAAGAACAGAGTTGACAAACCTGTTGCTGTCAACTGTGATCGACTGCCATTGAGCTGCTAACATCCTTCATGCTGCATAAGTGAGTTCCAAATTAATTAACTTAAACATTGCTTTGCAAATTAATTTTCCAAATTAATCATGTATCTACAAAATAATTAATGCAAGCATTGCCTTCCAAGTTAATCTATCCATGCTGAAATAACTGAAATCAGTATCACCAAGTAGACTAAAACATGATCCTGTGAGTGTCCTAAACTCAAAGCTAGTTGTGTCCTACAAATAGACTTACCAATTTCTTTATCTCATTCTAGGTACTGGCCTGAACTACAGTTCAGAGACAAAAGCAGTGGGGGGCCGATAAATGATTTTAAATTGAATCAGAGTGGGTTCGATCGGAGTAAAGCAGGTTAATATTGTGCTTTACTTCGGTTATTCAAAGCAGCGGGGGCCATTTACTCAATAGAACAAAAGGGCAGGAAGGTTCTGCGGGGGGAGGAGGGGACAACGGAGAGCAACTCATACCTGGAAGCCTGCAGCGGCAACGTGAGGGAGGGAGGTCGTATAAGGCGCACAGCAGGGGGCGCCAAGCCTTCTCCACGGGGGTGGGGGCCGTCGCCGGTCGAGCTCGTCGCCTGTGGGGATCTCATCCAGAGAGCTGATAAAGGGCCATCGCTTGTGGATCTCGACGTGAGAGCCAGCGGTGGGCCGCCGCCTCCAGATCTCATCGCACGAGGGGCCTGGGGAAGGGGGCCTAATTAGTTTGAGTCGCGAGCGGGAGGGGCTTCCTCCGGCGGGCACAGGAGTGGAGGCACGTGGAGTTTGGAGGGAGGAGATGGGCGGCAGGCGCAGGAGCTTTCGGGCGGAGCGGCTGGGATTCGGAGGGAGCAGATGGGCGGCGGAGGGCAGGGTCCCGATGCAAAGGACGGCGGCGGCTTCGGGACTTGGCCGAGGGGCGCCACGGGCTCAATCCCGAGCGCCCTTGACGCCCGCCGCATCGGCTCGGTGTAGGCGCCGCCCAGGGATGCGGCGGCTTGACGGATCCCGCAACCAAGCCGCCGTCGTCGTGCGTGCACGAGCGACCATCATAAGGGCCCCAACGAGCACCGCTGGCTGGATATGCGTCCACGCATCTGCTGCACGCAGTTCCAGCGAGAAGCGGCCCACCGCCTCCCTTCTCCGCAATATGCACACCGCCATCACCTCACACCGCTTGCTCGGCCGCCGCTGCGGGTAGGAGAAAGGGGAGGAGATAATGAGAACTAGGGTTTGGGAGCTATGACCGAATGCGCAGTTTTGATCCGCGTGGGGGCATCCTCGGCCGTCCATAGCGATCGATGGCATCCTAACGGGCTGTTCGGGTGTAGGGTGCTTAAACGGGCCAGGCCAAAATAGGCCTAGTTCTTGCCAACGCGAGATTTTTCGGTCGGGTGATTTTTTTACTTTTTTGAGCAAAGGTCGGGTGATTTGTGACGCGGCTCAAGAAATTGAGTCACGATATGTGTACATATATGACTGCGCCTATATAAACACGCGTCACATTCTTTATCAGTGACGCGTTTTGTTCACCCGCGTCACCAATACATCCATATATTTGTGACGCGTCTGGCCAATATGCGTCACAGATTATGTGACGCGTTTTGTTTGCAAGTGTCACTGATATATTGTTATTAGTGACGCGTATTATTCCTAGAGCATCGGTAACAACTAATCAGTGACGCGTATCGTTAACCCACGTCACTAATATGCTATCAGTGACGTGTTTTTTTCTAAGTCACTAATCGTGACGTCACTGATAAGCTTTTCTGGCATAGTGTTGTCAATATGATTCCTTTTGTGCAAACGGAATATATATATATTATTTATTAGAGTAGTTGGGAACGCAGCTAGCATAATAAGTAGGTTGGACTGCTTTATTTATTCCATGGTATGTATAAGGAAAAAAAGGCGGCAACAAGGCGTACACAGTACAATAATAAGTACAATAACAACTTACTCCATCAAAGTAAGCAAACTGGTGTTGAACAGTAATAGCACACTGATAGATAATAAAGCAAATTAAGCACGCTGCCGCTGGCAGCTAGTATATACGATAGCAGAAACATGCATGCAACATCCCCTCACGTACGTACTCCGCCGTACGGGACAGCACAGACTAAAGTAAGCGCAGACCCCCTGGGAATATAAACACAAAAGCCGCTGCAGCAGTCAGAAGGACGTGTTGGGCAAGGAAGACCTGATGCGATGCAAACATCCGTAATCGGCTGCAGTATTAGCTTTCTTGTCCCCTGCAGGTTGGTCGTAGTGGATGACGAGTAGGAATCGGCCGTGGCCGACGCCGATGACGACGACTCCCCAGGTGTTGTTGCCAGCAGCAGCAGCAGCACGGCCATCATCACCACCGCGCGCGCTATCTTCTTATCGATGTCTCTCTTATTAGCACGTACGTACAGCCCTACTCTCTCTCTAGATCTCACTCACTGTTTTGCTTGGTTTTTTGCTTCCACGGGGCACTCTGGCTCCATCCTTCCCATTCATATCCATCTGGTATATATAGGCGACCGCTGCATAAACGGACCGAACTGGCAACCAATAATGAAGCTAGCACTAATAATAAAAAAAGAAGAAAAATCCGTGCACACACTGCTACAAGAAAGGATTTGTAGCAACGTCTTTTTTTTAAGGAATGGTCTCCAAATGAGCCCTGCTGATGTTATCAGCCATATCCTACAAATAACACTATTTATAGGAACGACTCTATATCCAGCTACTCCTACAAATCTGATTTATAGGGATGGTTCTATACCATCGTCTCTATAAATAAATGCTAAATAGTAAAAATAAAACACTAAAATTCATTTTTTTTTAAAATGACCTTAGATGAAAAAATGACCAAAACGAAGGTTATAAATCACAAAAAATTATGAAACTTTGTTGTTTAAAACTTTTTATTTGAAATCATTTTCTGTTTCAAAATTTAATTTTAACTTCAATTTTAAAATTATTGAAGAACTCTAATTTCTCTTTTTAATCTTTGGCTAAAACTTGTAAATAGTTATTCAACCTCTTACTAATTAACTCTAAATCTGATGATTTTTTCCTAAAAATTTTTAAAATGATTCTCTGTCAATTTAATGTGTTGTTACATCTATTATTTTACCATCTTTTTATGTGACCTTAGTTTATCAATTGAAAATTTGAATTTCAAAAATGACAATTTCAAATGACTGTAAATGATTTCAACTGAAAAGTCATAAACATAAAATTTGTCGAACTCATCAAGATCTACGACCTTTATATTGGTCATTTCTTTGTCTAGCAAAGTCATAGTAATATTTTTTTAAAAAATACATATCTCTCTCTTATAATTTATGCAACTAGGGGAGAGAGATGTAAAATTTATAAATAATATTACTATCACTTTGTCGGATGAATAAATGACCAAAATAAAAAGTTATAGATCTTGATGTGTTGTGCAACTTTTTATTCATAACTTTTCAAACTGAAGTTATTTACTTTTGTTGTGAAATTCAAATTTTGATTTGATAAAACAAAGTCATATGAAAAGATTATCAAAAATAAAAGTTGTAGATCTCATAAAGTTATAAAAATTGTAGTTGATAAATGATCTCGGATGGAGAAATAGCTATGTTTATACTTCATAAATTTAAAATTTGAATTTTTCAAATGACCTCGGATGGAGAAATAGCTAAAATAAAAGTAGTATACTTAAAAAGTTACAGAACTTTGTAGTTGACAATGTTTTTATTTAAAATCATTTTGTCAAGGAAAAGTATGTTTGAATTTTTTAAATTTAAAATTTGAATTTTTCAAACGACCTTAGATGGATAAACAACCATAATAAAAGTTATAGGCCCTGAAAAGTTATATAACTTTTTGGTTGCCAACCTTTTGATTTGAAATCATGTTGTCATAAAAAATATAGTTGAATTTCTCACATTTAAAATTTAAATTTTGTAAATGACCTCGAATGGAGGAACACAAAAAAAGAAAGCTATACATCTCAAAAAGGTTATATAATTTTCTAGTTGACAACTTTTTTATTTGAATTCATTAAGGTCTCAAACACTTAATTTAAACTCAGTTCAGTATAATATGAGGAGGTCTGAAATCAGATATAGACACAAGTGAGTGTGAGGTGCACTGGTAGAGGAGGCTATGTGCGAGGGGGAAGGTCAGGTCACGGGTTTGAATCTCATCGGTCACGAATCCATTTAGGGCCTCAAACACCAGTGCGGCTATTTTTTTACCTTTTCTTTGAATTTGGGAAATTGATTTGTAGGTGCAGCTCAATATCGAGCTGCCTCTACAAATCGATTTGAGTCGCCACCTTTTGCTTTAGTAGGTTTTAAATTGGGAACAATAAGTTTTTTAGTGTTATGTAAGGAATTTCTCTTAGTCAAAACCTTAGTAAAGATTTTGAAATTAACATTTAGCAAACAAATATGATAGAATTATTGGATTTGAGTCGCCTCCTTTTGCTTTGGTAGCAATGTGACTGTAGAACTCCGCAAATCACTCCCAACAGGGGTAGATTACCCCTGTGAAATTCAAAGAAGAGGGCCATAAGATCCTTTATCACTCCCATAAAACTTGGTAGAACTCGGCCGGAAATCCATCGGGGCTCGAAGCCTGATTATGCTCAGTACAAAAAATAGTCTCTTTAGTTTCTTTGTCTAAAAGAATCATATTCTCATGGGAGCTTTAACTATTTAGCCTTTAGTTTCTGGATTTCTCTAGTATACACATAGCTGTAGTAGGTAACATTTCAGATCTCGGCGCTAGAACCTAGAATCTTCCACGTTACTTAATGATTCCATACATCTTCTATTTTTTAATTATCTTTCGAACGTGCTCATGTGAAAAGTGTTGATAGACAATAAACAATCAATTCTTCAGATGGGCGGAACTATTCTCGCAAAACGTGCAAATCTAAATTAGACGATAAGATGAACAGTATGCTCCTCAAAACCAAAGACATTTCATTTCTGGTAAGATCATCTTAAGGGTTTCTCTAATAGTGGCAACTGAAACTGATGCTTCATTCGAGGTGGCGCAAAGGAGGAGCATCAAAGCAATGACGACTAGCATGCACATGGACCTCGTGCTGTGCTTAACAACATTATCCTGGTTACTTAGAAGCGCTAACAAAAAAACAACCGTGCACATGGAACTCGTGCTGTGCTTAACCTCAGCACAACCCCTCTCTCTGAATTATTACCCAACTCTATCTGTCGGACAACCACCCCATCTAAAATATTCTAACCCTCCATGAAAGCTGATTGTGATTGATGGATTACATTCTGAGGGCCTATCCGATCCGACCTTGCTAGAAATTTCTTTTCCTGAAATGACATTTCCATTAGAATGGGCATTTAAGGTGTCAAATGTTTTAGTTAATTAAAACATATAAATATATATCTAAACGGCAGCTGGAGTAGCAAGAATCTTTAATGGCCAAAATAATTGATGAACCTTATTTACGTCGTCTATAGGTTTTGTGTGTGGATGGGTAGTCATAATGTGGTTGAGTTATCCTTGTAATCATCCATGTCTCCACAATTAAAGATCAGAAAAGCAGGACGCAGGGTATTAACCCTTGCGGTGACCTAAACCTAGGTAAAAATCGTGTATATGTTTCTCTATGTGTGCTTGAGTTGGATCCCTCTTGTCCTGCGCCCCTCGTCGAACCAAAAGGGGCGGTGTCAATCCTCTAGTACTTGTGGGCCCACCCGTAATAAAGTTGGCATCCACACAGCTCCACAAATGCTGCCACCCACACTTGGCTCATATTTATGGCGAACTTAAGTTGTAGACATTGATCTATTACCTAGACGTGTGGAGAACCATGGTAGGGCAAGATGGTATGGTCAAACATAGGGTCTAACAACATAGTGGTACAGTCAAACAGCCCAGCCGTGTTTACTTTAGTGGTGCCAGTAGGTTTAAATAACTGTATATTTGCTTTATCCTGCTACCACGAATTATATAATGTCAAGTAAATGACTAGGCTAAGGCTAGTATCCTAGCTGTGTTTACTTCAGTGGTGCCACTAGGTTCAAATAAACACATGTTTGCTTAAACCTACTTTCATGGATTATATATAATAATAAAGCGGGGTTAGCTCCAAGGTTAGTGTTCCATGTGAGAAGTGATACGACGTTCAAATATACTTTTTCTTTGGTACAGGTCCTCTTCATTCTCTAGTTCCTGTCCCAAATGTCGAGAAATGACTGAGCTAAGGTTAGCGTGCTAACTATGTTTACTTCAGTGGTGCCAATACGTTTATATAAAAACGTAGATTTGCTTTAACCTACTATCACGGATTATATATATAATAATGACGTTCAAATAGGCTTTGGCATGTGTCCTCTTCATTCGTTAGTTCCTCTCTAGAATGTCAAGTAATGACTGAGCTAAGGTTATCTTCCTAGCTATGTTTACTTCAGTGGTGCCAGTAGTTCAAATAAATATACGTTTGCTTTGGAAAGAGTCCTCGCGCGCCCGCTTGCTCATGTGAATTGAAGGGGATTGGCATATAGATTTCCTAGTGAATTTTTAGTAGATCAAATGTCAATATGATTAAGGGACTTATACATGCGTAACAAAGTGTATGAGCAGGTGATTAATCCTGTGAAGACATTTAAGAACAAATATTTGGTCCATTGAGAAAGTCTTAGGACTGAAATACGCTACAAACAAGTATGAGTGTCACAGAAGGTACATACACGAAGCATGCTGACAAAGTTGAAAAAAATAATGATAAAGTCAAAGAAGATATGAATGACTGAAGTTGAAAATAAAAACAATTGAAGATTGCTGAGACTGACGTATTCCAGACTGAGGGTACTGTATATACCTTTGCCAGCCTATGCCAATGTCTATCATGTATTTTCATTTGGTCGCTTGGTCATTATTTCCTTACATACGCAACGTTAACACTAACCTTAGCGTAACGGTTAAACAGTCCAGATTTTAGATGTAATGTTGGCTTGTAATACTGTCCACCATAGATTCTGGTACGCGAAAGCGACCAATCAACCTAACCCGCCATATTAAAAAAAACCTGACCAAATATAAAAATATATAACTTCTGACCCATAATATAATCTACCCCCTCTGTCCTCGAATATAAGAGATTCAAAGCTTGTCTTAAATCAACTAATGCTTAATTTGACCAAATATATAGCAAATAGTATTAACATTTATCACACCAAATATGTAAATTACGAAAATATATTTTCTAACAGGTCCAACAATGCTGATTTGATATTGTAACTATTGTTCTTGTTTCTATAAATTTTGTCAAAATTTGCATAGTTTGACTTAGAACATACCTGTATCCCTTATATTTTAGGATGGAGAGATTATATGTTGATGCATGAAAATGGCACATATGGCAGCTCATAAAGGCTAGGACACTGTACTTTCTTCAAAAAATAACCCACCGTAGAATTAGTCATTCCAAAGTGGATGTAAGCTCTTTTAATTTGGTGATGAATTGAGTGACAATATATTTAAGTAATTGATGTGCTTACAAGTGTACTCCCTCCATACTAAAAAAGGTCGTTTTGGATAGCAACATGGTCTCCAAAGCATAATTTTGACTTTTTATTTTTATAAAGATATTTATCACAAAGTTGTATGTTTATATTTTTTGAAAAATATTTTTGAAGACAGATCTATTCCTATGATTTTTATATTTTTAAACTTAACAATTTAAAAATTATTTACAATTTATATTCTCAATATTTGACTCAAACCTTGTCCAAAACAACTTTCTTTTCAAGTATGGAGGGGTATGAGAAGATGAAGTAGTCCTACATATGAAGGCGTTTGAGAATAAACATTGGTCAATTCAGAATGTCTTCCTATATATGGTCTCAAGTGTGGTGTAAATTATGGACAATGCTAAGGTACATTTTTTACCTACTACAAGGTAATATCCAAAATAAATTCGAGAAGCTGATGTTTTTATATTTTTAAATTACTTAATACATTAAAAAAGCTAGAAAAACAAAAAAATATTTCCTCTGCCTACTCCCCTAATGACGGTAGGGAGATTTGCATGCCGATTTCCTAAAATTGCGCTAATGACACAGGAGAAATTCCTTTAACTTACTTTTCTTACTATGCATGCATGTCATTAAATTGTGTTCTGGCCACCGCTGGGTGCTGTCCTGCATGCTGTGCACAGCGGTGAGAAGGTGGCTGTCAGGATCCAGTTGTGATCCTGACGATAACTGAGTGGAAATGGAGAGAACAGAGGCGAGATTGAGTGGGATTCAGCAAGAAGCAAGAACAGCACAGGGAATTGGGGAGGAATTCTGACGAGACAGTTAGGAGTTTGTTAGAGTTCGGTTACAACTTGCCTTCCCTGGCACGGCTGCTTAGCCTTTATACACGTTTACAAGGCCCATGGCCCAACTCAACCCAATCACCTCAATACGGCCCACTAGCCACGCCTACTCATGTTTGTCGCCGGATGCTTATCAGCCTTCTCGTTCAGCTTCCTGACAATACCTCCCCCATAAAATCCAGCTTGTCCCCAAGCTGGGCTAGCTGGGTGACGTCTTCTAAGGTCTTCCATTTCTTCTCAGGTGTTGAACTCCGGCGGTAACCCAGACCACTGCACTTGCACTTGGAAGAGTGTTGATGATCCTTTTCTCACCATACGAGTGTTCTGGAAGCTGAGTGGAGTAACTGATGTCTCGGGATCAATATGAAAGTGGCTCAGATCAGCCTCAACATTTATAGAAGCTGGCACATGTCTCTTCAGCTGAGACACATGGACTACTAGATGAATCTTGGCGTCTGCCGGTAAGTCCAGTCTGTATGCCACAGCCCCAATCCTGTCCAGAATTCTATATGGACCATAATAGTGAAAGCTAAGCTTGTTATTACCTCTAGCAGCCAAAGGATGTTGGGTTCAGTTGGCTAGTCCAGCTAGCCTAACACTCCTGAGGCACCCCTTAGGTCCTGAGTTCGAACCCCGGGTGGGGCGAATTTCAGGCTGAGGGTTAAAAAATTCCCCTCGTTGGCCCCGTGTGCCAAAGCACTGGTGGTAACAGCCTGTATTCGGCCTGTGGCAACGGTAACCCAGGCTTCGGCGACCCGGCCTGCGGCTGGGCCCGGGCAACGGTGTCCCGGCCTGTGGACCGGCCCAGGTGACGGTCCCCACGGTGACTTGTTCACAGTGTCAGGGCGGGGCCAGGGTTCGGGGATTTTCTTGGCCGGAGAACTGAGAAGTTTCTTCTTAATTTGAAAACCGTGGGGGCGGTCTTTCCCCCACTGGCCGAGTTTTATTACCTCTAGCAGCCATAGAAGTTTGAACAAACGGTTGCAATCGGAGGTAGACCAGGTCTCCTTGTTCAAACTTCTTTTCTGATCTGTTTTTGTCAGCAAAGTGCTTCATCCTTTGCTGTGCTCTATGGAGATGACGGACTAACACCTCATTCAGCAGATTATTCTCCAGTAACCATTGCTCCAAATCAGGGGAGTGACAATGAGTTGAGCTGGTAATACCAAAGGTCTTAGGTGCATAGCCATAGAGTGCCTCAAATGGACTTCTTCCTAGAGCTGAGTGATAGCTGGTGTTATACCAGTATTCTGCCATTGATAGCAACTTACTCCACTATCTAGGGCAAGAATGGACACTGCACCTCAGGAAATTCTCCAAGCATTGATTTAGCCTCTCAGTTTGCCCATCCGTTTGGGGATGATAGGAGGAGCTCATCAAAAGTTTGGTGTCTATCAGCTTGAACAGTTCTCTCCAGAAGGCACTTGTGAAAACTTTATCTCTATCAGACACAATTCCTTCAGGCAGACCATGCAATTTGTAGATATTGTCCATGAATGCCTGAGCCACCTGAGCTGTGTGCATACTTTGTGAATTTGTCAATCACCACCAAGATAGTGTCAAATCTGCTGGATTTTGGGCGCTCTTCTATGAAATCAAGGCACACTATCTTCCAGACTTGATCTGGGATTGGCAGTGGTTGCAATAGTCCAGCTGGTTTGCAGTGATCAACCTTTGCTTGTTGGCAAATAGTGCATTCTTTGACAAAGAGCTTGATGCTAGCCTTCATATGTGGCCATGTCAAGAGCTACTTGATTCTGTGATAAGTGGGAAGAAATCCTGAGTGGCCCCCTACTCCACTCTGATGTACTGCCTGTAAGATGTGCTGTTGGGCCAACCTGTTGTTACCCAACCACACCTTGCCGTTCAACCTGATAACTCCATCATAGAGACTGAACCCACTCGAAGCAACTTTGCCTTCCTTCAATTTTGACAGTAACTGCACTGCCTTTGGGTCATCCTAATAACCCAGTTTTACTTTATCAAACTAGCTGGGATACACAAATTGATGGTTCCAAATGGCATCTGGAGAGGGCATCAGTAGCTTGGTTAGTGGTACTCTGCTTATATACCACCTTGAACCTCAAATCCATTAATTTCAAGATAGCTTTCTGTTGCATCTTTGTAGCCACTCTCTAATCAGATATGTGAGCCAGACTCCTGTGATTAATTTTAATTACAAACTCCTGGTTCATCAAGTATGGTCTCCACTTGTCCACTGCTAAGAGTATGGCCAGGCACTCCTTTTCATATGTGGATAGAGCTATCGGTGTTTAACCATTGATAGCCTGCCATGGGGTTCCCGTAGCAGTTGATTCGGATTTCGGCGAATACTAGAACTCGGCGGTTCACACAATAGGCACTTGGTTTATCCTGGTTCGAGCCCTCGTCGTCGAGTAAAAGCTCTACTCTAGTCGGTCTTGGCCTTTTGCGTTGGATTGATGTATGATTATGTGTTGTTTGTCGCTTGTTATAAAGAGGGTGCTCTGGCTCCTTTTTATGAGAGAAAATAGCTAGAGCTTTGGTTCTAATCCTAGTCGGACTAGTAAAAAGTATTCTATTCCTATTACAGAAGTTACTTTCTATCTATCTGACTAGGATAGGACGTCATCTACTCGGAATCGGTCCTCTTGCTTCTGTCTTGTGGCCCTGTCTGGGCAAGAGTTATGCCGATAGGGGACCGTCTTGGTCCCGCATCGACAAGCCCCCGAGCATTTCAAAGTAGAACTCATGAGTCGACTTGTTTTCTGAGTGATGCTTTGAAGTGGTCTTCTGACAGCTTCCCTTCTCTTTCGTGTGCATCGAAGGTGCACCCGCACGGTCTTCTAGTTGTCCAGTGTGAATCGACAGCCGCCCCACGCAGAGCTGGAGCCCTCTTGTTCACATGGGGTCCGATCCGACTTGTGGCTGGAGAGGCCTGATGTGATGCTTGATACGTCAGTGCTACTTTTGGCGATCTTGGATGCACTGTGTTGGTGTATCTAGGTCGCTTTAGATCTACTCGGTGACAGCTATCACCTTGGTTGTCTGGGGGTTCTGCGTAGTTGTTTTCTATGATAGAATTCTACTGGGTTCCTTATAGCTGTTGCTTTAGTTTTCTTTATAAATTCGATGGGTCTTGTAAGACTTGTATCCTTGTATCTTGTAAGTTCTGTTGAAGAAATATAAGTTTCTTTCTGAATCTGAGTTATTTGGACTCAGGATGCTTGTTGTCTGCCATCGTGCCGACTTGTTTTGATTAAAAAGCTGATTGTCTGCCTTCGTGCTGACTTGTTTTATAATTCCGGCTTCTTGGCCTTCTGTCCTCCTTTCATTGTTAACGGTGTTGGATTTTACCGTTGGTGAATAACGGGATTAGGACCGTTATCCCGTATTTTGGGGAGTTTACCGGGCCTTTCCTGTTATTGCGCCATGTATCCGTTGGCCTTTTTACCGTTGCTCTGTTAAATGGGCCTTAAGCCGGGCATTTCCTTGGCTTATAAATTGTCTTGTGGGGTGACTGTTCTTCTTCTTCATCTTGCTTGCGCATCCTGAAACCCTAGCGGAAAATTCCCCAATCTGTCTCTTCTCTGCTTGTCTCTGCTGCGCACCTTCCACCCGTTTGTTGCTGGTTTCTGTTGTATGGGGAGGAAGAAGATTGCGACCAAGAAGCCGGCAGCTGACAAGTCTGTTCTTGAAGAGAAGGTTGACGAGCTGCTGAACCTAGAGTTTGCTGTGATGAAGGCAACGGCGAAGTCCTTCCCTCCTCCGACTACTCAGGAGAGGCATCTCGCTGAGCTGGGGGAGTGGGGTATGATCCAGTCAAAGGATTTGGCTGGATGGTCCGCGCTTGATGAGCATCATGTCCCTGTTCCCCGTCCTGGGGAGATTGTTCTTTTTATTTCTTTTGTCCGCGCCAGGCTTTGCCTCCCGGCGTGTTCTTTTCTTCATAGATTTCTCCGTTATTTCTGCATCTCTCTTCATGATCTCACTCCGAATGGGATCCTTCATCTTTCTGTTTTTGTCCACTTCTGTGAAACTTTCCTTGGCATTTCTCCTTCTCTGAATCTTTTCTGATTTCTTTTCCATCTTAAGCCGCAGCCCCGCTCGGATTCCCTCCACATCCTAGGTGGTTGTGTGATTCAATTTCAGCAGGGGCGTAAGTCGAGCCTTTTTTTGAGTATGATCTTGTCGAGTCCGTGAAGGACTGGCTTTCCGAGTGGTTTTATGCCGAGAACCTTAGCGGAGATGACGCTGTCCCGGCTCTTGAAACTTACTCTGGGGTTCCGCCGATGCCTAATGATCGGTGGGAAAACGAGCAGCTTACTGCTGCCGAGTTGTCTCTGCTTCAGCTACTCTTCAATAGGATTAGCTACCTGAAGCAGAACGGCTTGTCGAGCTTTGCCATAGTGGCCAGTTATCTTCGTCGCCGAGTACAGCCCTTGAAGGCTCGGGAGCACCTTGGCTTTGAGTACTCTGGCGCTGAAGATCCATCTCGGATGGTGGCCACCACCGAGTTGTCTGACGATGAGGTGCTTCTGCGCCTTAAGAAGATTTTGAAGGGTGCCTCGGTGGTTCTGCTGATTGGTTTTGAGTACTCTGCTGCCAATCCTCCTCCTGCTGTAAGTTGACTGCCTTTCTACCTTTTATGCTTTCGAGTACTTTTTGAATCATTTTGACTTATTTTTGTATTTCTGTAGCTTTTCGACAGGGGATTTGATACCGATGAATCTCTCTTTGTTGATGGAGAGATTGCTCCTCTTCTGGCTCCTTCAACTGTAAGTCATCATGTTATTGATGGCCGAGTTGTTTTGCCAGGAGTTTCTGAAAAAGACCCCTTTCTCCAGTATGTTCCTTACCAGCCGGTGGCCCTCCTTCGAGCTAGTCGCTCTGCTGAGAAGAGGTCTACGGCTGGTGATTCTTCTTCTTCTACGCAGCAGAAATGGGCGTGTACTTCTTCTTCTCCTCAGCCTTTAGGTAACATTCTGATAGGTGAGAAGTTGTTTTGTTTTGCCTTGTTTCTTTTATTTGGTATGTGGTCTTGATTCTTCTTTTTTTGGTAGATGGTGATGCCGTCCTCTTGTATGAGGATGAGACTGAAGATGTTGATCATTCCCCCCTTCTTCGTCGGTGAGTGTTACTTTTTGATTTTTATGATTCTGGCGTAGATTTGTCTTCTGTTGCTTGATTTTTGGTTTGGTTTTCTACAGCCCCCGGGGAACTTCCACTTCTTCCCTGGACTTGGTGGCCTTGCCAGGTCCTACTCCTTCTTCTGCCGAGTTATTGGCGGGCTTGAATGAGGTTATGCCGCCTCCACCTTCTCGGCCTCTTCTTGCTCTTCGTCATGCTCCTCGGTATGTGTTTGTTTCTCTAAGTTCTTTTTGTTCCTTTTGTGTCTTTTGCCTTAGTTTGTTGTCTTTGTAGATCCTCTACTGTGGTGCTCTTAACTTCGGCTTCTGATTCGGAGAAGACCGTGAGTTTGGATGTTGCGGGTCAGGTGTCTTCTGTGCCTGATCCTCATCCGGCTGTCGGCCTTGGTGGTGGCCACACCTTCTGCGGCTGCGACTTCTTCGCTGCCCGTTGCGGAAGTTGTGGTGGCCGCTGCTTTGGGAGGAGAGCAATTGCCTATTGCTCATCCCCTGACTTCTTCTCGTCCTCGGGTTGGGTGTTCTTCCCCTTCATCTCCTCCTCTTGCTCCCTGGGATATGATTCATGATATGAAGTTGGTGCAGAAATTGGAGGCGGAGTTTGATCCGAGTTCTCGCTTGCGAGGACTTGAGTCTGAATGGAGCTCTGTCCAGGCTTCAGTTCAATCTTTTGCACAGCGATTTCAGGTGAGTCTTTTTTTTTGTAATTTATCTGTTGTTTTGGATTTTTTCTTTTTCTGACTTCTTTTTGTTGCAGGATTATGTCAATGATTCTGATCTCTTCTTTGGCTCGACTGAATCGCAAAAGAAATTGTTAGAAGAGCTGGCTTCTTTGAAGCCTGAGCTTGATGCGGAGCGCCAGGGGCGCCAGTCGTCTGAGACTGCTCTGCGGGCCCAGATTGCTGAAGTGGAGCGGCAGCAGTCATCCGTCGTTGAATCTAAGAAGGATACTTTGAGGAAACTGAAGATTCTTGACAGAGACTTCCAAGGTATTTTTGTGTTTCTTTCTATGCTTTGTCTATTTGATATTACTTCCTTGCTGACTTCTTTTGCTTGTTTTTGTAGCTTTGAAGAAGAAGTACTCTGAAGAGACTGAAGCTCTGAAGCTTGAGGTGAAGACCTTCCGTAACGAGTTAGAGAAGGTAAAGGAAGATACTGAAGAAACCCTTGCCAAAGCTCGGTTGATTAGGCGAGGTGCTGATCGGGATCTTTTGTAGGCTAAGGCATCAGTGGAGGACTTGTCGGCTCGCCTGAAGGCTTCGGAGGAGAAGTGGTCGGCTCTTTGGAGCTCTGTCCGGAAGCTTGCCGACATGTTGAGGGAGCCTAAAGATGCTGGCCTGACTTGGGTTTAGTTTCTTCCTCGGCTGACTAGCCGAGTTGGCTTTGCGAAGGATGCTATCTTAGTCGGCGTCCAAAGGTGTTTTGGGGCGCATCCGGTTGATTGAGCCGGATTTGCCTCTTGATAGGGTCTTGGATGGTGCAGACACTCCTAAAGCTGAGCAGGCTCTTTTATAATCTGAGGCCGCCGTCTTGAATTTAGCTAGGCAATTTATAGAGCTTGTGGAGATAGACTCTGTTCCTGTTGGTAGTAGTGGTGACCAACAGTAAACTTTTTATTTGTAAGTATGCTTGGTGCTTCTCTGAGGCCTTTTTGTATAAATATTTTTTCTGCTTTGTCCTTGATTTATTCTTGATCGTGACCCCTTTTGTGAGTTAAATGCCTTATGCTTATCTGAACAGCTGTCTGAAAGCTTTGGGTTTGTGGATTCCCATCCGAGTTCTATCATTTTAGAAGCCGTGATAGGTTGAACTGTTTCTTTGCTCTCATCTAGGTCTTGAAAAGACACTAGGATATTTCGGACCGTAGGCCCTCATCCGAGTTCTGTAATCTAGAAGTCAGGATAGGTCCAGCTCGCTGTTGGCTCTCATCTAGGTCTGAAAAGACGCTAGGATATTTCAGACCGTAGGCCCTCATCCGAGTTCTGTAATCTAGAAGTCGGGATAGGTCGAGCTCGCTGTTGGCTCTCATCTAGGTCTGAAAAGACGCTAGGATATTTCGGACCGTAGGCCCTCATCCGAGTTCTGTAATCTAGAAGTTGGGATAGGTTGAGCTCTCTGTTGGCTCTCATCTAGGTCTGAAAAGACGCCCTCATCCGAGTTCTGTAATCTAGAAGTCAGGATAGGTCGAGCTCTCTGTTGGCTCTCATCTAGGTCTAAAAAGACGCTAGGATATTTTGGACCGTAGGCCCTCATCCGAGTTCTGTAATCTAGAAGTCGAGATAGGTCGAGCTCTCCGTTGGCTCTCATCTAGGTCTAAAAAGACGCTAGAATATTTCAGACCGCAAGCCCTCATCCGGGTTCTGTAGTCTAGAAGTCGGGATAGGTCGAGCTCTTTGTTGGCTCTCATCTAGGTCTGAAAAGACGCTAGGATATTTTTGGACCGTAAGCCCTCATCTGAGTTCTGTAGTCTACAAGTCAGGATAGGTCGAGCTCTCTGTTGGCTCTCATCTAGGTCTAAAAAGACGCTAGGATATTTCGGACCGTAAGCCCTCATCCGAGTTCTGTAGTCTAGAAGTCGGGATAGGTCGAGCTCTCTGTTGGCTCTCATCTAGGTCTGAAAAGACGCTAGGATACTGTAATCTTTCTTTGAAGAATGTACTTTATTGAAAGAAGTAGTACATGCTACAGTGTTTTTGGCTCATGCAAAGAATCGTCGTAATTGGAAGATGTGCCAGGAGTTTTTTATTGGTGATCCATCTTCAGTCATTAGCTCATAAGATCTGGGTCCTGTTACTTTTGCTACTATGAAAGGGCCTTCCGTGGATCGAGTAGTTTATGCCTTTCGTCTGGTTTCTAGATTCTTTGGAGGACCAGGTCTCCGGCTTGTAGGCTTCTCGGTTGTATGCTCTTGTCATAATGTCTTTTTAATCCTTGCATGTATCTTGCCGATTGCAACGTTACATTGATCCACGACTTCTTCCGGACTATCAATTTCTAGTCTTCTTATTTCTTCGCTTCTTCTTCGTTATATTGCTCGATTTTTTGGAGATGTCCAGATTAAATCTGCTGGTAGTACGGCTTCTGACCCGTATACTAAAAAGAACGGTGAGTAGCCAGTTGCTCTGCTTATTTGAGTTCTTAGGCCCCAGACTACTTTTAGTAGTTCATCTATCCACTTTGATCCATAATCTTTGAGATCTTCATATAGTCTTGGTTTTAATCCTGCTAAGATTAGGCAGTTGGCCCTTTCGACTTATCCGTTTGCTTGTGGGTGAGCGACTGATGCGTAATCTATGCTGAATCCGCAATCCTCGTGCCCGACTTTTTGAATTCGTTAGCTGTAAAGGGTGACCCCAGATCTGTGATTATTACGTTTAGCATCCCAAATCGTGTATTATTTCTTGGATGAATTCTTGTGTTTTGGCCGAGCTGTATTTTACCAAAGGCTTGTATTCTATCTATTTGTTTGTCAATGGCCACGAAGAAGTTCGAATCCTCCTTTAGATTTTTTTGAGTGGTCCGACTTGATCAAGCCCCAAAGATGAAAACGGCCATGCAGGTGGAATGCATATCAGATTGTGAGCTGGAACATGTGCTTGCCTTGCAAACATCTGGCAATTTTTGCAGTGCCTAACTAATTCTTCAGCGTCTTTTAGTGCTGTTGGCCAATAGAATCCTGATCAAAATGTTTTTCTGACTAGTGTTCTTGAAGATGCGTAATTTTCGTAGCATCCCGAGTGCATTTCTAATAATATTTCTTTTCCTTCCGATGTTGGGACACATTTTAGTAGCACTCGATGATCTTTGCTCTTTTGTAGAGATTATTCTCTACGAGGGCATAGTTTTTACTTCTTCTGATAACCCGAGTTACTTACGCTTTGTTATCAGGCAGCTTCTTTTCTTTGATGTAGTCTATAAATGCTTGTATCCAAGTTGTGTTGTCTATGTTGATTGTTAATACTTGCTCTTGTTCTTATTTGTTTTCGTGTATTGCTTCATTTGGTCTTTTTTGATTGAGGGTTTGGTTAGCTCCTTGACAAAGACCCCCTGCTGGTACTTTTACTCTATCTCGAGCCAAGTTTGGCTAATACATCTGCTGCGATATTTGAAGCTTGTAGTATATAATGAATTTCTAAGCCTTGAAAGTTTTTCTTGAGTTTCCGTATTTCTGCACAGTAAGCATCCATGTTCTCTTTGGTACAATCTCAGTCTTTATTTACTTGGTTGACAACTACCGCTGAGTCTCCATAGACGAGTAGTCTTTTGATTCCTAGCGATGTTGCAACTTGTAGGCCATGAATGAGAGCTTCATACTCTACTTCGTTGTTAGTGGCTTGCCATAGAATTTGTAGAACGTATTTGAGTTGTTTTCCGTCTGGTGCAATAAGTAGTACTCCAGCTCCTGCCCCTCCTAGTTTCAAGGATCCATCGAAGTACATTTTCCAATGGTCTAGGATGGCGTCTGGAGTGGGTTGCTGTATCTCAGTCCATTTCGTAATGAAGTCGGATAATGCTTGTGATTTGATTGCCTTTCTTGGGGTAAGTTCAATCTTGAGTGCTCCGAGTTCAACTGCCTATTTTGAGATTCGTCCAGTTGAATCCTGGTTTCTTAGGATATCTCCGAGTGAGAAATCTATTACGACGATGATTTTATGATCTTCAAAGTAATGCCTGAGCTTCCTTGATGTTATTAAGATGGCGTAGAGTAGTTTTTGCACGTGTGGATATCTCACTTTAGATATTGTAAGTACTTCGCTTATGTAGTAGACTGGCCTTTGTACTTTGTAAACGTGCCCTTGTTCTTCTCTTTCTACTATGATAGCTGTGCTTACTACTGAAGTAGTTGCAGTGATGTATAGCATGAGATCTTCTCCTTTCCTTGGTGGCACTAATACTGGAGATGTGCTGATGTATGCTTTTAATTTATCAAAAGCTTCTTGTGCTTCTTTATTTCAGGTAAATTTATCCGTCTTCTTTAGTAACTTGAAGAAAGGTAGACCTTTTTCTCGAGTCTTGATATAAATATGTTGAGTGCGGCCATGCAACCTGTTAATTTTTGTAGGTTTTTTATATCTGCAGGTGGGCCCATGTCAGTTATTGCTTTGATTTGTTTTGTACTTGCTTTGATTTCTCTCTGGCCGACTAGAAATCTGAGTAGTTGTCTTGATGATATGTCAAATACACATTTGTTTGGGTTGAGTTTCCACTTCCATCTTTTAAGGTTGTTGAAGGTTTGTTGTAGATCTTCTATTAGAGAATCTGGGTTCTTTGTTTTGATGACGACATTATCCACGTATGCTTTCACGTTCTTTCCGATTTGATCTCCCAAACAAGTCTGAATTGCTCTTTGATAAGTTGCTCCTGCGTTTTTGAGTTCGAAGGACATTGTTTTGTAGCAATATGCTCCGAACGGGGTGATAAAAGAAGTTTTGCTTTGGTCTTCTTCTTTTAGCGCAATTTGATGATATCCTGAATAGCAGTCGAAAAAAGATAATAAAGCTGCCCCTGCTGTTGCGTCCACTATTTGATCAATCCTTGGTAATCCAAACGGGTCCTTTGGGCAGTGTTTGTTGAGATCAGTATAGTCGACTCACATGCACCACTCGTCCGTGTTCTTTTTGTGTACTAGAACCGGGTTGGCTAGCCAATCTGGATGTAAAATTTCCCTTATGAAGCCGGCTGCCAGTAATTTGGCTATTTCTTTCTTTATTGCTTCTTTCTTGTCAGGTGAAAAGCGTCGTAACCTCTGTTTGATTGGTCTTGCTCCTTTGTTGACTTCAATTTTATGCTCAGCCAACTCCCTTGGGACTCGGCATATTAGCTGGTTTTCAAGCAAATATGTCTTTGTTGTCCCGTGAGAAGTTGATGAGCGCGAGTTCCTATTTGATAGGTAAATGTGCACTGATAGTGGCTGTTTTGGATGGGTCGCCAGTCCCTAGATCGATCTTTTTGGTGCCTTCTCCTTCAGCTGTGGTAAGGATGACTTGTTTTTTGGCTGGTATTTCCAATTCTTCTGCGTTTATTTCGGCTGTTGCCGAGTTGATTTCTTCTTGAACTTTTAAAGATATCTGTATGGCTTGTACATCGTATTCATAGGCACGTTTCAGATCTTCTCTGAGGGAAAGTACTCCATGTGGTCTTGGCATCTTAAGTAGTAGATAAGGATAGTAAGGTATAGCTAAGAATTTTGCTAGTGCCGGTCTTCCCAATATTGCATGATAGGATGATTCAAAATCTGCGACTTCAAATTTGATGAGTTTTGTTCGGTAGTTTGTTGGATTTTTGGACGTTACTGGTAGTGTTATCTATCCGAGGGGCATTACTGGCCTTCCAGGTACTATTCTATAGAATGGTACACTTGTTGGTGTAATCATTTTTGAGAATTCTGGCCCCATCTTCCGTAGAGTGTCTGCAAATATGATGTTGAGTCCTGCTCCTCCGTCAATAAGTACTTTAGTCACCGTTATAGCTACAATCGTTGGCCTGAGTACTAATGGGTATAGCTCTGCATTTCTGATGCTTGTCCACTGGTCCTCGCGAGAAAACTGTATTGGGTACTGAGACCAATTTAGATATCTGGGAGTAGCTAGCTCCGCTGCCATGATTGTTCTCCAGGCTAGTTTGTCTTCTTGTTTGCTTCTAGAACCAGGGACCCCTGAGAATATTACTGCTACTGTTACTCTTAGATTTTGAAACCCGTTGTCTATTTGGATCGTTGTCTTCTTTCTTTTCTCTGTTCTCTTCTTTTTCTTTTCTGTCTTTCTTCATATATCTTTCTTGGAATATTCAACATTCTCCCATTCGGTGAACTCCAGTTGAATGATAGATGCATTTCATTTTCTTAAGTTCTTTAAATTTTCTTGCTGGGTAGAATTTCTTTCTTTTGCTGGTGGCCACCGTGTTATCCGAATATCTCTTCTTATTGTGGTATTCTTGTCTGTTATCCGAGTTATTCCATCTTCCTGAATTGTCCTGTCTATCCGAGTTGTTCCTTCTATCTGAGTTGTTTCTTCTATCTTGGTTGTTTTTACATTTGTGCGGGAATCTTTCCCATGTCTTCTCTTCTGCTGTAATCATCTTTTCGATTGTTCTTTTGAACTCTTCATTTATCCATGGGTTTTCTTTGCAGAAATCGTGAAGCATCCACCTTACTCTCAAGCCGTATGAGAATGATTCGATTACTTCCCTTTCGGTAATATCGTGTACTTGTGCCCTTAGCTCTCCAAATCTTCTATAGAAATCCACTACTACAATAATTTTTCCGAGGCGGTTAAAAAGGTTTTACCGAGGCTGTTTTTTGTAACCGCCTCGGATCAAAGGTCATGGTTAATGTGACCTTTTTCGAGGCGGTTAAAAAACCACCTCGGTAAATCCAATTAAAAAACAAAAAAAGAGAAATCCATGGACCGGGCGGGCCCGAGCCCATCCACGGGCCCACCGAGCCCATCCATGGGTTGCCGTCGGCCGTCGTCGCCGAGGAGACCGCACCGATCCCTGCATCCACGGCGGAGATGCTACCCGCCCTGGATCCGCCCGCCGGAGGCGCACATACGGATGCGCTTGGCCGCCCGGAGAGTGAGCACGCCTGGATCTAGCCACCGGGGGTGAGCCGGCCATGGATCCGGCCACCCTGCATCGGATCTAGCCACCGGGGTGCTCGCTGGCCATCGATCCGGCCGCCCTCCACCGGATCTAGCCGTCGAGGCGCGCTGGCCACCGGATCCATCTGCAGAGACCAAAGTAAGAAAGGGAGACGGGGGAGAGAGAGATAGGTAGATCGAGAGGGAGAGACCAGACCTGGCCGCCGGTGGCTCCCGCTCGTTACGCCGCCGTCAGACCTCGCTGCCGGTGGGGCAGGAGAAGAAAGCCGCCGCCGTCTCCACCCCGCAACTCCCCACCAGATTCGCCGCCTCCACCTCGCCGTCGATGGGGGAAGAAGGGGAAGACCGCCGCCTCCTCTCACTGCTCCCCGTGCCGAATCCACTGACATGGTGAAGAAGGGGAAGGCTACCACTGGCCTATAGATCCGCCGGAGGGAGGGAGTGGTGGAAGGAAGAGAGAGGAGGGGGCGGCGGGATGGGGAAGGAGGTGGCCAGGATGGAGAGAGAGGGGGCGGCGTCATGACTAGAGGGGGAGAGGAGGGGGCATCGTCGCGACTGGGGTCGGGGGTTGGGAGTGGAGGTCGCGGCGTCCTAGGGAGGAGTGAATGTCACATTTGCAAACCCTAAGTGTCTGTATATATACATGTGCTTGATACTGGGCCTACTGGGTTAGCGGGCTGGGCCTAATTTAGCAAGGCGGTTTCATTATAATAACTGTCTCGGTTAATTATTTTTCAAGGCGGTTATTATAATGCAACCGCCTCGGTTAATATAGTATTAACGGAGGCGGTTATTTTAAAGAGACCGCCTCGGTAAATCAATTTTACGAGACGGTTATTTATAACCGCCTCGGTTAATGAAAAATGCCCGCCTCGGTTAGTCCTGGCATTAACCGAGGTGGTTTTTGGGGCCAACCGCCTCCGAGGCCCATTTCAAAGTGCCTTGTAAAAGATTTTTTGTAGTAGTGATCCCTGAGGCTTTCTCCTTGATTTTGTTTTAAACCTTTCAACTCGGCTTGTGTTATTGGGTGTTTGAGTATTCCTGTGAAATTTTCACAAAAAGCTTTCTGAAGATCTCCCCATGTTTTGATTGAGCCTGGTCGTAACTTGTCGAACCATTGTAGTGGTAGTGTTTCGAGTGCCATTGGAAAAAATAATGCCTTAATGTCGTCGTCTCCCCCGGCTAATTCTATTGATTGAGAGTAAATCCTGAGCCATTGTATTGGTTCTATCTTGCCGTCGTATTTTGAGTGGTTTGATGGCTTGAACTTATGAGGTAGTCTGACCGTGAGTAGCCTTCCTACGAAGCAGGGGAATCTGTTGGGTACTTTTTCTGGTTTGTAGTCGGAATCTGCTTGGCTGTTATATCTTGTAATAGATCCGAGAGGGCTTCAGGGAGGAGTTGGTAGCCTTTCCCGGTTTTCTCCTATTCTCTCAGCCCAGTCGTGAAGTGGTTGAGTCCTTCTGCTGTGATTTGGGACAGATAATCTTTCGAATGCGGAAACTCTTCGACTTCTTTGGCTTGTTTGTTCGGAAGGTATACGACGAGGAGGTACTCGGTCGTCTTGTATCCTTTGTGCGGTAGTTCTGAGAAGGTTCCTGAGTCTGACTTGCTCTTCACTTGGTCGTTGTATGGCGTCGATTTCATCGATCAATTCCTGTATTTTGTTGATGGGGTTAAGTCTGGCCCTTGCTGTGGCTCGCCTTTCCTTGGCTTCTTTTTCGGCTCTTCTTTCATTGTACTCGGCTAACTCCTCTTCGTATTTGCGCTATGCTTCCCTTTGTTCTTAAACTCGATTTCGTCTTCCTCCCTTTTTCTTGTTTCTTCTTTCTCTTGCTGCCCTTTGGCTCTCAGTTTCTCCTTCTCTTGTAACGGAGTCTAGTGGGATATCGGCTTCAAATTCTTCTGAAGACTTGTAGTTGGGTTGAACTGATGGTACCAGGGGTTGCCTGATCATGAATACTTCTTTGTGCGCTTTGAGCGAGTAGTTAGATTCTTCTCCTTCTAAAGATCTTCCATATTGAAAAGGGAGGGGGTAGGGTACTTATCTTGTTCGGAGATGCTCCTTGAAGCAAGATCATTAGATTCCATCGTCCTTTAGATAATCTTTTGATATGTTCTTGCTGAGTTGTCGAGGCCGTATAGGAAACAACTCGGCATCTTTAGTAGATTTGGTCTTGAGGTTTCTTCTTCTGAGATCTTGAGATTTGAAAAAATTTTATGTGTCTCCAATTCGGGTTCTTGAAGTAGTCGACCGTGGAGAGCTCCAAGTAATCGTCTGCCTCACAGATCCACCTTCCGAAGATGAAGACTGAGCCCTTTTGGAAGAGCATTGTGTGTAGGTCCGCTGAGCCTTTGACGTCGAATTCGCCAAAAGCCCCTACCTGGCGCGCCAGCTGTCGGTGTTTAACTACCGATAGCCTGCCACGGGGTTCCCGTAGCAGTTGATTCGGACTTCGGTGAATACTAGAACTCGGCGATTCACGCCAGAGACACTTAGTTTATCCTGGTTCGAGCCCTCGTCGTCGAGTAAAAGCTCTACTCCAGTCGGCCTTGGCCTTTTGCGTTGGATTGATGTATGATTGTGTGTTGTTTGTCGCTTGTTACATAGAGGGTGCTCTAGCTCCTTTTTATGAGAGAAAAGAGCTAGAGCTTTGGTTCTAATCCTAGTCGGACTAGTAAAAAGAGTTCTATTCCTATTACAGAAGTTACTTTCTATCTGTCTAACTAGGATAGGACGTCATCTACTTGGAATCGGTCCTCTTGCTTCTGTCTTGCGGCCCTGTCTAGGCAAGAGTTATGCCGATAGGGGACCGTCTTGGTCCCGCATCGACAAGAGCTTTGTTCTTTGTACACACAGCCTTGTTGAGATAGGAATTGGGTGGTTGGACTGCATCAACACTGCCCTAAACCCCACATCACTGGCATCTATTTCAATTACAAAGGGCTAAGTGAAATTTGGCAATGCTAACACTGGTGCTGTCACTAAGGACTCCTTGAGTTTCTGAAAGGCTGCTTCAGTGAGTGCTGACCATTCAAATGGCATCCTCTTCTTTAATAGCTCAGTCAGTGGCCTGCTGATGAGCCCATAATTCTTCACAAAACGCCTGTAGTACCCTGTTAGCCCCAGAAATCCCCTGAGTTCCTTCAAATTCCTTGGCACTGGCCATAATTTCACTGCTTGCACCTTCCCTTCCTCAGTTGCTACCCCCTAGTTAGAAATAACATGGCCAAGGTACTCCACCCTCTGCTGAGCAAATGAACATTTTGACAATTTGATGAAGAATTGACGCTGCTTAAGTATCTCAAACACTTGCTGGAACAAACTGAGATGATCAGACAGGGTGGCTGAATAGATGAGTATATCATCCATAAATACCAGAACTCCCTTCCTCAAGAGATGAGTAAAGATCAAATTCATCACCCCTTGGAAAGTGGCTGGTGCATTTGTAAGTCCAAATGGCATGACCAAGAATTCATACAACCCTTCATGAGTTTTGAAGGCAGTCTTATGTGTGTCAGTAGCATTGATGCAGATTTGGTGATATCCAGCCCTGAAGTCCAATTTAGTGAACCATTTAGCCCTAGACAGCTCATCTAACAACTCTTCCACCACTGGCATGGGATGCTTGTTTTTGATTGTTTGAGCATTGAGGTGTCTATAATCCACACAAAATCTTCAGGTTCCATCTTTCTTTCTGATCAACAAAACTGGAGAGGCATATAGGCTAGTGCTGTGTTTAATGGTGCCATTCTGCAACATCTCCTTGACTTGTTTTTCAATTTCATCCTTTTGCATTGGGAATATCGGTAGGATCTTATATTCAGAGGCTGTGCATCAGGTAGCAACTGAATATGGTGATCAAAAGGTCTAGGTGGTGGCAGGGAAGATGGAGTCCTGAAGAGATCATCATATTCTACAATCAACTTCTGCACTTCAGTTAGCATCACCTCCTCTTGCACCACACAAACTAGTTGCTCAGGGTCTGGTTCACTTGGCATCAACTGAACACAATGTGAGATTGCTCCTTCTCTCAACAACCCTTTGAGCTTCCCATCAGAAATTCTGGCACACTGAGAGGTGTCATTAACAAGACCTTGTAGGGTGATTCTCTGCCCAATATGAGTGAACTTCATCACCTTCTTAGCCCAATGAATCCACATTGGGCTTGCTGATTCCAACCAATCCTATCCCACTATCATGTCAAAGCATTTTAATGGAAGAACTCCTACATCAGCCCTGAATGTGTGACCTTGACACATCCAGATGAACTCCTTAGCTCTCTGGCTACACAGCATGGGTGTTCCATTAGCAGTCACAAATTGAGTGGGTTCACTGTTAGACAAAGGTGCTGATAAACGAGCCCACACTCCTAGAGTCTACTAATACCAGAATTTGAATGCTCCCCACTCTACCACACAGCCTCATAGTCCTTCTGCTTGGCCCCATGTAGTCACCCTGGTCAACTGACATCACTGCACCTTCTCACTCAGGCTCATCTGGGATCCCATCATCATTTTCAGTCGGCTCAAGGGCATCTAGCAACTCCTCAATGACATGCAAAGGCACTTGGGTTGGGCACTTATGGTTGTAGCCCCATTTTTCTCCACACTTGAAACATAGCCCATTTCTCCTTCGATGGTCCTTTAGGGAAATCAGCTTTTTGTCAGGAGTTCCCTTCCCTTCCTTTAGCTTCCCTGCCTTAGCCTCCTGCCCTTTCTGCTCTGCCCTCACAAATTTCTTGCCAAAGGTTTTATTCTTGGCCCTATTAACCACTTCCTCTTGCAATAGTGCCAAAGCACTAGCAGTACCCACATCCTTAGGGCGATGTAGAGAAATCACTCTACGAATCCCCTCCTTGAGTCCTGACACAAATTTGGTGACAAAATATGTGTCATCGTAACCACTGTTGTACAACAGTAACCCATGAGCCAATCTTTCAAACTCCTCTTGGTACTCAGTCACCGTCCCTGTCTGCCTGAGAAGATCAAACTGTCCCAACAGAATATGATACTAGTCCTTGTCGAACTTTGCCATCACCAATTCACACAAGAGGGGGTGGTAAACCATACCATGCACTTGGTTCGATGGCCCAGGGCCGAGAAGTCCATCCCCTCCAACACTCTGGCACTGCGAACCTGCATCCCCATTCGTCGCAAGATGCGGTGATGGAACTGGCGCGGAGTTGAGGTCCAACGCGCGTGCGGGCGCTAGCGGCAACTGCGCTTGACCCGCTGAAGCCGGCTGCAAGGGCGGTGGCGCGAGGAGCGGTGCCGCCGGTACTGTCTCCAACGCATAGATGCGCGCGGACACCTGATTCGCCTGCGTCTCTGCCGTATCTGTCCTCTGCAGCAAAGCGTCCAGCGACTCATTGGCAGTCGATCTCCACTCCTCCAGACCGGAGATCTTGTCGAGCGCCTCCCACATCATTGTCTGAAATCCAGCAAACTGCTTGGACATCATCTCGAACTGCGTCGGCAAGTCCTCCACCGTCTTCGTCATCTCCGACTGGAATTTTGTCAGCTTTTTCTTCGGTGCCAGCCTTAGAACCGATTTCGCCGCCTGAAGCTAGAATCCAAACCTTCGCCTCAGAACCGATTTTGCCGCCTGGAGCTAGAATCCAAACCTTCCCGATCGACCCAATCAACCTCGGCACGGACCTATGGAGGAGCAACTCTTCACCGAAGCGAAGAATCACAACCCTGCCGTCGGGGATTACGATCGTGATTAAGACCGAAGAACAGCGAGGAAACAGCGCTCCGGAGAGGCTTGATACCAATTGTCCAGATCCAGTTGTGATCCTGACGATGAGTGGAAATAGCGAGAACAGAGGCGAGATTGAGAGGGATTCAGCAAGAAGCAAGAACAGCACAGGGAATTGGGGAGGAATTCTGACGAGACGGTTAGGAGTTTGTTAGAGTTCGGTTACAACATGCCTTCCCTGGCACGGCTGCTTAGCCTTTATACATGTTTACAAGGCCCATGGCCCAACTCAACCCAATCACCTCAATACAGCCCACTAGCCATACCTACTCATGTGTGTTGTCGGATGCTTATCAGTCTTCTCGTTCAGCTTCCTGACAGTGACGCGGCACCACGATCGAGCAGGCTGCGCGCGCAAGGTACCACCAGGCACCAGCAACCGCGAGCGGCTCGTGATCCGCGACGATGAGCACCGCGGCAGCCAGGGAAGCCGAACTCCTCCTCGCGAGTACCGCGGCGGCCAGAAGCGAATCCTTGGCGCCCACGCCACAGAGCCGTCGATGGCGAGCATCCGCCATAGTCCCAAGTCACTACATCGAGGACTGCATCCTCAAGCACACGTCCTCCCCTTATTCTAGGTCATCGACCATGGTTTATGCTTCTTCATTCCGCGATCTGCATGCACCACGACATCGATGCATTATAGGAGTCTCATGTTGGGAACTTGGGATCCTTCTCGGCATGCAGCAAGCCAGCACCATCATTAAAATTCACACTGACGCCCGCGCCATGGCACGCCTCCTGCACCGGCACCGCCGTCACTGCCGCATAGGTGTGCGAGCGAGGCAACGAGCAGCCACACGGGCCGAACAGCAGCATGCTAACTAGATAGCGGCACACCAAAGAGCTAGGCATGGCCACAAGGGAGAGGTGAGAGATGAGAGATAGAGCTGACATGTGATCTGTATCTATTTAGATGAATATAAGATTCAAATAGGATTTAGGGATCAGAATAACACACTTTTAGAATTTGGGGACCGGGATGACATACCTCCACAAGTTTAAGGATCGGTTATGAACTTTTACTCCAAAGTAAAAATGGTGTTGAATAGTACTGATGTAGCACAATAATAATAATAAAGGAAACAAACAGCTTCTGAATCTTCTAAACTCATGATGATAATTATATTAATAAGTGGAGGTTCCCCTAGCCAGGACCACCTTCAATTCCTTCAGAGCTGAAGCCACCCCGATTTACATCGTGGTGATGGTTGCCGCGTCTAAGATGCACTAGCCCGTGTGTGTCTTTGCCTCGGGTAGCTTTTATCTTCGCAATGTTCTAGATGACGGTTCATACCATTCAAATAGCATGATCACTACTATACAAAATCTTTTGTGCAGCAATGGCCTATTGAGCTCTGAGGCTGGTGGGTCTGAGGCTGGTGGGTTGGTTGCCCGCCTTGGTTATTCTTGGCCGGGCAGCCGCCATATGTAAGTTTGTCACCGCCTCGGTTGCAACGATGCAGGCAGCGGAGTGGGCGTGCTCCAATAGGTGAGTGGCACTTTTTTGATTTTGCAATTGCATTTGATTTCCTTGTAGACTGTTGGAATTTGACTATATAGTTATGGTGGTCCCGAGATAAAGAAAATAGGGAGGGAAAAATTCAGTTTTTTTGCATGCCCTCTGTCCATATGGCGAGCAATCGTGATGAATGGACGAGATTGAGCCTAAAATCAAAAGATCGGGGGCCAAAGTGGACGTTTTGATAGTTCGAGCGCGTGAAATTGAGCCTTGCGCGATAGTTAAGGGGCCAAATTGGCTATTTCGCCAATATTTTAGAATATTAATTGACTTCAAATAAAAAAAATTATTATCTACAAAGTTGTAAATCTTATTGAAATCTATAACTTTTATATGGACCATGTCAAAATCCAAGATTTTCTAATAATTTTAATTCAAATTTCAAAATCTATAAATATACAACAATATTTTGGGACACTAAATAGTTTTAAAAGTTTCAACTACAAAGTTGTAGATTATGTCAAGGGCTACAATTTTGATATAAAATTTATCTTCATTCGAATTCATATGATAAAGTTATGAATTATTTTTTAAATAAAGTTTTTAGATTATCCTATTTTGACTCGGATAAGACTTAAAACTAAGTTTAGGGACCTAGATGACACTTTGTCGATCAAGTTTAGGAACTAGGGGTAATCATATTACAAGTTCAGAGACCGGAATGACACTGCCGACCAAGTTTAGGGACCCATAGTTATCACTTTACAAGTTCATGGACCAGGATGACACCGCCAGCCAAGTTTAGGGGCCGACGGTGAATTTTACTCTTGTTTAAAATGGCCTCATTTCTTATGGTCCAAATAGAGCATATCAGAACCTCAAGATGGCGGGTAGTAAAGGACACCGTTGGGCATCTGATAATGGGAACAAGGCGTAAGGACTCTCTGACAGTGGGGTAACTTTGTTAGCGAGCGCTGGGGTGTAATGATACGTTGGTTTTATGTGGGTCCAGGCTGTTGGTTTCAGCGCTAAGTATAAAACGCTTGTAACGACTCAAGATTAGGTAGGAAATAACAGAACTCAAAATCGGTTAATCTCTAAAACCTTCCTCGGTTATGTCTATCATGCTTATTTACCAATATATTCTTCCTGCTAGAATTCTACCCATTTCTGTATAACAACTTTTGTTTTGATTGTTTCTCCATCTCGAGGACTTTTAAAAATTTAAATTTCAATATGTAATGTTATCTATTCAGCGTCCATTTGAAGGTGACTGAATCCGGAGGCTCTCCTAAAATAGGGCTATTTATAGTGGTGGCTCATTTTGGAACCATTTGTAGGGACATTTTTATATTGAGCCGCCCCTACAAGAAAAAAGAGGCGTCACTACAAATACTTTTTGCAGGGGGTTTCCACTTTGACGACATGCATGTCATGGGCGTAAGCCGTGCGTGCGTACATTGGGGGCAAGGGCCGTTAGGTCAGGAATTCACATAGTGGGTTACTAACGCTAAGGAAATCCGGCTCGGCTCGGAGAGAGCAAACGTGACGACGGAAGGGATGGAAGGCGATATTTGAAATTTAGGGGCATTTTATTACAAATAAAAGAAGTAGATCGAAAAGAACCACATCGCTCTTTAATATTAACATTAGAAGATATAGATATTAGTTAATGATATTTGCAAAACAAAATAGATCACTCTGTTGGTGCGCTAGAAAAAGGAAACAAACAGCTTCCGAATCCCCTAAACTCGGGGTTTATGGGCTGCTTGGTTAGGATCCAAAATTTGCCAAGCCAAAACTAGGGCAAGCCAAAGCTAGGGTATGCCAAATCATGGTTGCCAAAACCTTGGTAAGAATTTTGGTATAGCACTTGGTCGGTTGCTAAAATAAAGGCTTGCCAAATTTCTCTTTTTATATACAGTTTAAGAACATTCTAGAGACTTGCCATTGATGACACTAATTCTTTGGTAATGAACCATTGATGACCATAAATTTAACTTGCCATTGTTGTTTATAGCTTTTTATTTGAAATCATTTTCTATTTTAAAATTCAATTTTAACATCAATTTTAAAATTATTGAAGAAATCTGATTTCTCTTTTAATCTGTGGGTAAAACATGTAAATAGTTATTCTCCCTCGTACTAACTCTTAATTTGATGATTTTTTCTAAAATTTTCTAAAATGATTCTCTACCAATTTAATGTGTTGTTACATCTATTATTTTTATTATCTTTTTATGTGACCCTAGTTTATCAATTGAAAATTTGAATTTCAAAAAATGACAATTGAAAATGATAGTAAATGATTTCAGCTGAAAAGTCATAGACATAAAATTTGTCGAACTCATCAAGATCTACGACCTTTATTTTTTGTCATTTCTTTCGTCTGGCTAAGTGATAGTAAAATTGTTAAAAATTTTACATATCTCTCTTATAATTTTACGAAAGTAGGGGAGAGATATGTAAAATTTATAAACAATATAACGATCACTTTGTCGGATGAATAAATGACCAAAATAAAAATTGTAGATCTTGATGAGTTGTGCAACTTTTTATTCATAACTTTTCCAACTCAAAATATTTAATTTTATTGTGAAATTCAAATTTTGATTTGATAAAATAAAGTCATATGAAAAGATTATCAAAATAGAAGTTGTAGATCTCATGAAGTTATGAAAATTTGTAGTTGATAACTTTTTCATTTAATTTTTTAATTGAAAAAGTATGTTTGAATTTTATAAATTTAAAATTTGAATTTTTCAAATGACGTCGAATGGAGAAACAGCTAAAATGAAAGTATTAGACTTAAAAAGTTAAAGAACTTTGTAGTTGATAATGTTTTTATTTAAAATCATTTTGTCAAGGAAAAGTATGTTTGAATTTTTCAAATTTAAAATTTGAATTTTCAAACCACCTTAGATAGATAAACAATAATAATAAAAGTTATAGGCCTGAAAAAGTTATATAACTTTTTTGGTTGCCAACCTTTTGATTTGAAATCATCTTGTCAAAGAAAAATATAGTTGAATTTCTCACATTTGAAATTCAAATTTTTTAAATGACCTCAAATGGAGGAACACCAAAAAGGAAAGTTATATATCTCAAAAATTATACAATTTTGTAGTTGACAAATTTTTTTGAATTCATTAGAGTGTTAAGCACTCAATTTAAACTCATTCGGTATAATATGAGGTCTGAAATCAGATATAGACACAAGTGAGTGCGAGGTGCACTTTGCTAGAGGAGGCTACGTGCAAGGGGAGGGTCAGGTCACGGGTTTGAATCTCATCGGTCACGAATCCATTTAGGGCCTCAAACACTAGTGCGGCTATGCCTCGGATTAAAAAATCGTTTGCTATTTTTTTTAACCTTTTTTTGAATTCGGGAAATTGATTTGTAGGTGCGGCTCAATATCTAGCTGGCTCTACAAATCGATTTGAGTCGCCTCCTTTTGCTTAGTAGGTTTTAATTGGGACCAACAAGTTTTTTAGTGTTATGTAAGGAATTTCTCTTAGTCAAAACCTTAGTAAAGATTTTGAAACTAACATTTAGCAAACAACATATGATAGAATTATTCGATTTGAGTCGCCTCCTTTTGCTTTGGTGGCAACGTGACTGTAGAACTCGGCAAATCACTCTATTACCCTTGTGAAATACAAAGAAGAGGGTCATAAGATCCTTTATCACTCCCGTAAAACTTGGCAGAACTCGGCCGGAAATCCATCGGGGCTCGAAGCCTGATTATGCTCAATACAAACAATAGTCTCTTTAGTTTTTTTGTCTAAAAAATCATATTCTCATGGGAGCTTTAACTATTTAGCCTTTAGTTACTGGATTTCGTTAGTATACACATAGCTGTAGTAGGTAACATTTCAGATCTCTGCGCTATAGAACCTAGAATCTTCCACGTTACTTAATGATTCCATACATCTTCTATTTTTAATTATCTTTCGAACATGCTCATGTGAAAAGTGTTGTTGATAGAGAATAAACGATCAATTCTTCAGATGGGCCGAACTATTCTCGCATAACGTGCAAATCTAAATTAGACGATAAGATGAACAGGATGCTCCTCAAAACCAAAGACATTTCGTTTCTACATTTTGTTTCTGGTGAGACCATCTTAAGGGTTTCTCTAATAGTGGCAACTGAAACTGATGCTTCATTCGAGCTGGAACAAGGAGCGAGGAGCATCAAAGCAATGACTAACTACCATGCACATGGACCTCGTGCTGTGCTTAACAACATTATCCTGGTTACTTAGAAGCGCTAACAAAGAAAAAAAACCGTACACATGGAACTCGTGCTGTGCTTAACCTCGGCACAACCCCTCTCTATGAATTATTACCCAACTCTATCTGTCGGACAACCACCCCACTAAAATATGCTGACCCTTCATGAAAGCTGATTGTGATTGATAGATTACATTCTAAGCCACTAGGGTTATCCGACCTTGCTAGAAATTTCTGTTCCTAAAATGACATTTCCATTAGAATGAGCATTTAAAGTGTCAAATGTTTTAGTTAAAATATATAAATATATCTCAACGGCAGCTAGAGTAGCATGAATCTTTGATGGCCAAAATAATTGATGAATCTTATTTACGCCGCCTATAGGTTTTGTGTGTGGATGGGTAGTCAGAAGGCGGTCGAGTTATCCTTGTATTCATTCAAGTCTCCACGATTGAAGATCAGAAAAGCGAGACGTAGGGTATAACCCCTGGCAGTGGCCTAAACCTAGGTACTCTGTGTGCTTGAGTTGGTTCCCACTTGTCCCACGTCCCTCGTCGAACCAAAAGGCGTGTCCAGTACTTGTGGACATCCACACAGCTCCTCTAAGGCCACCCACGCCTGGCTCTTATTTATGAACTTAAGTTGCAGACATCTATTGCCAGACGTGTGGAGAACCATGGTAGGGCAAGGTGGTACAGTCAAACATAGGGTCCGACAACTCAACAACTTAGTGGTACGGTCAAACATAGGGCCTAGCTGTGTTTACTTCAGTGGTGCCAGTACATTTAAGTAAACATAGATTTTCTTTAACCTGCTATCACCGATTATATATAATAATAAAGTAGGGTTAGCTCAAAGGTTAGTGTCCCATGTGAGAAGTGATGTGACGTCGATGTTATAATAGACTTTGGGATGGGTCCTTTTCATTCGCTCATTCCTCTTTGGAATGTCAAGTAATGACTGAGCTAAGGTTATCATTCTAGTTGTGTTTACTTTAGTGGTGCCACTAGGTTCAAATAAACATACGTTTGCTTTGGAAAGAGTCCCCGAGCGCCCACTTACTCGTGTGAATTGAAGGGGATTGGCATATAGATTTCCTAGTGAATTTTTAGTAGATCAAATGACAATATGATTAAGAGACTTATACATGCGTAACAAAATGTATTAGTAGGTGATTAATCCTATGAAGACATTTAAGAACAAATATTTGGTCCATTGAGAAAGTCTTAGGACTGAAATACGCTGTAAACAAGTATGAGTGCCACAAAATGTACATATATATGAAGCACGCTGACAAGTTGAAAAAAAAATAATGATAAAATCAAAGAAGATATGAATGATTGAAGTTGGAAATAAAAACAATTGAGGATTACAGTTTATAAGCTAGGACTGACTTATTCAGGACTGAGGGTATTGTATACTACCTCTATTCCTGAAAGTAGTGATTCCTAGAAACTATGCTAGTCGAATTTTTTTAACTTTGACCAAATTTATAGAAAAGAGCAAAGAGCAACAACATTTATGACATAAATTTAGCATATTATGAAAATATATTCTATGGTAATCTAATGATACTAATTTGATAACATAAATCTTAATATTTTTTTCTAGAAATTCGATCAAAGTTTAAAAAGTTTGACTTAGAACAACTCCAGAAATCACTTCTCTCAGAGATGGAGGGAGTATACCTTTGTCAGCCTATGCCAATGTCTAAAAAGACATATTTTCATTTGGTCCCTCGGTCATTATTTCCTTACATACGCAACACTAACCTTAGCGTGACGGTTATTATTTCCCTTGGTCACGTCTAAAAAGACTGTCTAGATTTTAGATGTGATGTTGGCTTGTAATACTGTCCACCATAGATTCTGGTACGCGAAAGCGACCAATCAATTACCTAACCCGCCATATAAAAATAATAACCTGACCAAATATGAAAATAACTTGACCCGTAATATAAGGAACCATCAGGGGGCGCTGAGCGCACATCCAGCTGTTGCCGCATTGTCTCTCACCCTCTGTAATCTCACCAACCACCAAAACAGCCCTACCCCCTCTGTCCTCGAATATAAGAGATTCAAAGCTTGTCTTAAATCAACTTATGCTAAACTTAACCAAATATATAGCAAATAGTATTAACATTTATCACACCAAATATGCAAATTATGAAAATATAATCCCTAACATGTCCAACAATGCTGATTTGATATTGTAACTATTATTCTTGTTTCTATAAATTTTGTCAAACTTTGCATAGTTTGACTTAGAACAGACCTGAATCCCTTATATTTTAGGTAGAGAGATTATATGTTGATGCATCAAAATGGCACATATCGCAGCTCATAAAGGCTACGACACTGTACTTTCTTCAAAAAAATAACCCACTGTGTAGAATTAGTCATTCCAAAGTGGATGTAAGCTCTTTTAATTTGGTGATGAATTGAGTGACAGTATATTAAGTAATTAATGTGCTTACTCCCTCCATACTAAAAAAGAAGTTGTTTTGGATAGCGACACAGTCTCCAAAGCATAACTTAGCATAACTTTAACTTTATATTTTTATAAAAATATTTTATCGAAAAAGTTATATGTGTATATTTTTATAAAAATATTTTTGAAGATAGATCTATTCATATGGTTTTCATATTTTTAAACTTAACAACTTAAAGTTATTCATGATTCAACGACTTTTGTTTTGACTATTGAGGGAGTATGAGAAGATGAGTAGTCCTTTATATGAAGGCGTTTGAGAATAAACATTGGTCAATTCTGAAAGTCTACCAATATATGGTCTCAAATGTGGTGTAAATTATGGGCAATGCTAAGATACATTTTTACCTACTATGAGGTAATATCTGAAATAAATCTTGAGACTTTGATTTTTTAATATTTTAATAGCTTAATAAATTAAAAAAGCTAGAAAAACAAAAAAATATTTCCTCTGCATCCCCTTAATGACGGCAGGGAGATTTGCATGGCGATTTCCCTAACCACGCTGCATTGCCCTAATGACGGAGGAGAAATTCAACTTATACTTCTTTTATTATGCGTGTCACCAAATTGTGGCTGCCGTTGGGTGCTGTGCTCAGCGGTGCTGGCCAAGGTGGCGCGGCACCACGAGTAGGCTGTGCACCGTCACCGACATGCTCACTGAAGCCTGCGCCATCGCACGTCTTCCTGCATTGGCACCGCCATCACTGCCGCATAGGTGCGCGAGCGAGGGACCGAGCAGCCACACAGGCTGAACAGCAGCATGCTGATGAGATAGCGGCACACCAAAGAGCTAGCCATCATGGCCACGAGAGATAGGTGAGAGATGAGAGATAGAGCTGACATGAGATAGAGCTGACATGTGACCTGTATCTATTTGGATGAATATGAGATTCAAATAGAATTTAGGGATTAGAATAACACACTTTTGGAGTTTAGGGACCAGGATGATTACACCTCCACAAGTTTGAGGATCGGTTATAAATAATAAAGGAAACAAACAGCTTCTGAATCTCCTAAACTCATGATGATAATTATATTAATAAGTGGAGGTTCCCCAGCCAGGACCACCTTCAATTCCTTCGGGGAGCTGAAGCCACCCCGATTTACATCGTGGTGATGGTTGCCACGTCTAAGATGCACTAGCCCGTGTGTGCCTTTGCCTCGGGTAGCTTCTATCGTCGCAACATTCTAGATGAGGGTTCATACCGTTTGAATAGTACAATCACTACTATACAAAATCTTTTGCGCAGCAATGGCCTATTGAGCTCCGAGGCTGGTGGCCTGGTTGCCCGCCTCGGTTATTCCTTCCCGGGCAGCCGCCATATGTAAGTTTGTCACCGAGGCCGCGCATGAAGGGCAGACATTCTTCAACTAGGAGAGCGACATAGCTACAGATCCCAAGTTTGAGAGGATAAAAAACTGGAGCGACAAGAAAAGAGGGTTAGACATCAAGGATTACTTGTTGCCGGCCTTAGATGATATGTAGGACTGAACTTAATATTGGTGAATGAATGATGTGTTTATGAAACTATGATGATCACTAATGTAATAATTTAATGTTGGTTCGGCGAACAAGTTTGAATATATATAGAGAGAGAGAGAGAGAGCTATTATACTATAGCCTGCTACAGAATATGATATTCTGTAGCCAGGCCATCCGATCGAGTGATCTGTCTCTACGCCAAAATCATCCGAGCAGCATGCTGCATGCGTCTGCCCCCCACAATAATATCACACCGGTCCCCACAGTCCAACAATCACTTAATCACATTGATTTTTCCCCGATACCTCACCCATGCGGAATCGCCGATGTGGTCGTGACGCGGCTCCGCTCGGGCCGCCGCTGCCCCGGCCAGTCACCTCTCCCCACCGCGGCGACGCGCCTTCTCAATTTGAAATTCAAATATAGATTCCAATTTGAATTTAAAAATCATTTTTAATTAAAAAACAATTAATAGAGGCAGGCACGTAATAACACACACCTTCGTTAAAATTTTAACGGAGGCGGACGTCCTAAAATGACCGCCTCGGTTAACAGTATAAACCGAGGCGGTTGGGTCAATGCGCCTGCTCAGTTATATATATATATATATATATATATATATATATATGGACTAAACAAATTCTTCTAAAATTTGGCGATACCGTAAACGAAAGGTACGAGTTTCATTTCTTAGTATTTCTATCACCTTCCGAAAGATTTTTAACCTTTGCTTTTTGGTACAATATTGTAATTCTTCTTCCCTTGAAGTCGGAGCTAACATATTATTTTACATGTTTGTAGATTTACTTCGTGCTCATAAAGCTGTAAAAATTCATAACAATTGAAGAAGACGTCTAGTTTTAGCCTGCCATCATTCTAAGAGTGTTTGTCCTTCTTGCACCTGGTCCATACCTCGTTAATTAAGCAAAAAACTTTCCTTTGTAACCAACCAACTCATACATAAAGGTTGGAGTGGCACCACTCATGGAAGAGTCCCTAATATTAAAAAAATAATGGGGGTAGGGTCAAATATGTGCATTGTCTAGTAATAAGGCCCGTACCTACAATTGAATTTTAAGTCCAAATATATATGTTGAGACAAATTCTATTGAGTTCCTCAAAAGTTATTGTTAACCCAAATAAATTGCATGCTGGAAAGAACCAACTGTCTAATGTAAGTCAAATGTAAAAAGCATAAATAATGAAGTTAAATTTGGATTTGAGGTATTTGTTCTCGTTCAGCGCCATTACTTTTTTCGAGACATCACCGGATGAGGGGTGATAGCCCTGCCTTGATATTTTTCATTGATGCTAGTAAACCGAGAGAGATGGAGGGTGCACGGACCTACATGTGTTCAGGGCTGGGACCGCAAAAGGAGTACAATCGGGGTCTCCTTCACAAGAGCAAGCAGAGTAATGCCTAGAATCATACCATCAGATCTGCCTCATCAAGGATATATATAGTAGTAATCAACGAGTGTGTCACTTTTCGTCAAGCCTGTGCGTGAAAAACGAATTGTCATCCATTTCTCCAAACCAAGGTACGGTAGAGTTACATTTCTGTAATTCAGATACCATATTCATTATATTTGTAAATGTCAAACTAAAATTTAGTAAAATAAAAAAGTAGTCAGATATATATATGAGGACTGGCTCTGATTTTTCCTATTTCTAGTGCTTTTCTGTATGGTACCTTAAAAATATATCTCGGAAGTTAGAATCAAGAAATTATAGGGAACATTTGCAGTTGCCACAAAAACGAACACATACTCCAAATTACAATTTCCGCACAAGATACATGATAGATTCATGCAAGTTTACAATGCAAAAGGTATATTATGCACTTGACATCTTTTGTACCCAACCATTTCGTTGACTACTCATTACTCTCCAACGGAAGGGCAGCAGCATTGAAGGTATCTGCAAGGCCAGTGCCGGTCACCATGGCGAGGCCTCAGGAATATTTACCTCCTTGGTCTCTGAACGCCAGTGATCTTCCTGAGCATGCCTTTCTCTCGGCGAACGCCGTTACCTCGGCTGTGTACGGTGTGCTTGATCTTCTTGGGTGTGCTCCGCCTTGTTCTTCCCCTGCACCAGCCACATGAACCCGGCCCGTATCATGGTTGTAGCCGAATTCCCGGATGTCCACCATTGGAAGGATGGTGTGTTCCTTGGGGAGTCCCAGCTCCTCCAGCAGCTCGAGGGTCCGTCCTCTTCCTGCAGATGGTGTCTCCGGTGACGACCTCTGCAACCGGCCCTGTGATTCTGCACTTGCGATGTCATTGGGTTGGAGTTTGTGTCCAAACAAGTTCCAACCAACCTCTGAACTGAATGTATCCTGAGCAAGTGATCGAGTTAAGCTTCTCGTGGATGAATGTGACATTTGGGGTGCATGCATGCAGTCACTGCTGTTTATATAGACATCCTGAAGAAAGCTGCTTGGACGTGGAAATTGGAGTCCGAGGACTTGAATTCAGAGGTAGCCATAGCTAACGCACAAAGTCACGGACCAAGTCCACGGTTTGCACAAAAGAAATTATAATTTCTTCAGCATCTCCTTGACCATTGACTTGCCGTGTCACGGGAATGCCAAAACAGCTTGACCCACACAGGCACACAGCACACCACAACTGAATGGGCAGCAGCCAGCAGATCATCGATCTTCCTGTTCCTGACCAAGTAGCACCCGTCCAGTACGTTCAACTCCAAGGTGTCAGACAATCCACCTTACATTTTTTAGGAAACATGAGAGGTGTGACCCCTATTTGAATTTTATTAAAAAATAAAATAAAAGCGAAGTATAGGATTCAAAAAAAAAAAAGATTACATATATAAGCTTCTAGCCATAAATCAATATGAGGTTGAAAATTTGCTTTCGCTCATAAAATAACTAGAGCAAATTTGTGCTTGAACTTGCATCGGTTCACTGAAGGTGGAATGTCGTTTAAAATGGCCTCATTTCTTATGGTCCAAATAGAGCATGTCAGGACCTCAAGATGGCGGGTAGCAAAGGGCACCGTTCGGCATCTGACAATGGGGACAAGGCGTAAGGACTCTCTGAGGGTGTCTCCAATGGTCTTCAAATAGCTAGTTTAGGAGGAATTCTATTGGCTATCAAGATATCTTTGCAAATAGCTAGCTAAATGAGACATAGAAATAAGAAAATATAAACACTATAGTGGAGAGTTATGTGAGAGAGGTATTTCTAGAAGATTGTGCTAGACTAGCTATTTAGAAGTCGCTAGCTATTTGAAAGTCGCTAGCTATTTGATCTCTCTCCTTGACAGCCAATTGAAGTGTTACTTTTTTATTATTTTAATGTCTCATCTAGCTAGCTATTTGCAAAGATGTCTCGATAGCCAATAGAATTCCTCCTAGACTAGCTATTTGAGGGCCATTGGAGAGGCCCTGAAAGTACTGTGGTAACATTATCAGCGAGCGCTGGCGTGTAATGATAGGTCAGTTTTGTGTGGGCCAGGCTGTCAGTTTCGGCGCTAAGTATAAAGCGTTTGTAATGACTTAAGATTGGGTAGGAAATAACAGAACTCAAAGTCGGTTAACCTCTAAAACCATCCTCGTTTTTGCAATGTCTATCTTGCTTATCTGCCAATATTCTTCCTGCTATAATTCTATCCATTTCTGTGAGAATCCGTCCGTTACGCAGTAGGATCGTAAGTAGATTTTTTTTTCTCCCAGATTGAATCCATGTTCTAACGCCTCTATATGCTCTTTCTTGCTCTCTTATATATTTGCATTGGCAACCCTATACCACTCCTTATTCTTCTCTACATCCTTATAGCTCCGTATGGGCCAGTCGATTTGGTTGATTTTCCCAAGTACAGATGGTTTAAGAGCTTAGATAGAGAGCTGTTTGAGAGCAGCTCAAAGAAATGGTAGCACATACTTTCCTCCATCCTAATTTATAAGACGTTTAAGTTTTTTAACATCAAGTTTGACCACTCGTTTTATTTAAAAAAATTTAGAAAATATCATTTCTTTTATCGTGGCTTGCTTTATTAATAAAAGTTCTTTAAGAATGACTTAATTTTTCTATTTTTACACAAATTTTTTGAGCGGTCAAATTTAGGAGAGAAAAAGTCAAAAGTCTTATAATTTGGGATAGAGGAAGTAGCAGTTAAGGGTGGATAGAATATTATTAGGGCAGGCCATTGTTTTTTTTTCTTGATCGGAGATCATTGGGGTCAGGGGTGGAATGGCTAGCATCTTGGCTTGTTGGTTCGGGGTTAGAGCATCTCCAATAATAGTTTTGAAAACCCACATCTAGTAATGTTTTTGTAATTACTGAAAAGAGGGAGGCCAAAAAATCTCTTTTTTGTAGCACTAGCAGCGGCTTGGCCGGCCGGGTCACATTGGAGCATGGCATCCATCGCCCCAATGACGTTCAGCGTGCGTGAGAGCAGGCATATGAGCGCAGGCGCCAGTGGCTACCATCCTGGCTCGTTTTTATTTATTTATATCTTGGCTCGTTCGTTTGGCGCTGGCCCTGCAATGGCATCTCCCACGAATCCATCTCCCAAAAATCAAAATCTGGACAAAAAATAAACTTTTAATCCTAGAAGATCTCACTGGGCAGACACACGCCCGCACGCTGTGGAGGTCTGAACCCATCAGCTCGTCCTCATGCATTATCTCCTCTAACAAACCACCCCACAATCAATTATATCAATAATAAATATTCCTTCTCCCCGTATTATATTGAACCCAATTTAAAATGAGTGTTTGGGTACCCTACACAAATTCAAATGTAAAATTCGTCAACTACAGTCTTTTAACATTTCGGATGTACAACTTTGATTTTGGTCATTCCTCCATCCGAAGTCGTTTGCAAAATTTGAATTTCAAATGTATCAACTTTAGACTAATTATCCTTTGCTAGATGATCTTAAAAAGTTTAACAGCATTCTTTCTTAGATCCCTTCTTTTACTCCGATTGTATTGCAGATCAAAATCGATGAAAAGAAAAATGAATTCATGTGCTTGGTTGACATTGGTATATTGATTATGTTATACTGTTAAATAACATGCCTTCTATTATCTATTTTCTTTCTAGTTAATACGTGTGCTTGGGAGTCCTTGCAATTTGAATAAACCAAGATTTTACCATGGCTGCAATTTTAGAGAGATGTGAAATGAAAAAGTTGTGAATTACAAAGTTTAACTTTTTGACATCTAAACTTTGTTTTTGCTAGTTCTTCATACGAGATAGTTTGAAAATTTCAAAATTTAAATTTAGAAAAGTTCAAAAGTAGTGATCCTTAGGCAGATGATTTTTAATGAAAAAGTTATATAACTTTTTGTGATTTACAACTTTTGTTTAGGCGTTTCTCTATCCAAGGTCTATTGAAAAATTAAAATTGAGAAATTGAGAAATTAAAACATAGTTTTCCCTGACAATGATGTTTTGAAATGAAAAGGTTGTCACCTATGAAGTTAACTTTTCAATATCTACAACTTTGTTTTAATTGTTTCTCCATCTCGAGGTCATTGAAAAATTTGAATTTTAATATGTAATGTTATCTATTCGGCGTCTATTTGTAGGTGACTGGATCCGAGGCTCTCCTAAAATGAGGCTATTTGTAGTGGCGGCTCATTTTGGAAACCATTTGTAGGAGTGTTTTTAGATTGAGCCGTCCCTACAAGAAAAAGTAGGCGTCACTACAAATCCTCTTTATAGGGGTTTCCACTTTGGTGATATGCATGTCATGGGCGTAAGCCCTCCATGCGTATGTTGGGGGGCGAGGGCTGCTAGGTCAGGAATTCACATAGTGGGTTGCTTACACTAAGGAAATCTGGCTCAGCTCGGAGAGAGTAAACGCGACGACGGGAGGGATGGGAGGTGACATTTGAAATTTGGGGGTGTTTTATTACGAATAAAAGAAGCAGGTTGAAAGAAACGCATCGCTCTTTAATATTAATATTAGAAGAAGATATAGATATTAGTTAATGATATTTGCAAAACAAAATAGATCACTCCGTTGGTGCGCTAGAAAAAGGAAACAAACAGCTTCCGAATCCCCTAAACTCGGGGTTATATTGTAATGAGTGGAGGTTTCCCCAGCCAATACCGCCTTCCTTGTTAGGAGTTCTGAGTTACATCGTGGTGATTGTTGCCACATCTAGGGTGTGCTAGCCCGTGTGCGGCTTGCCTTGTGTATAGCTTCTTCAAAACGTTCTTGACGAGGGTTTGTAAACCAATCAAATCACGCGATGTCCCTCGGTTTTGGGTGGCATCACATGGAGCCTTAGGAAAAGGGCCCATGATTAATGATTTTATAGAGTTAGACAACATGGTAGCAAGCGGTATGAAAAAAGGAGATATATTTTTGAAGTCCTGTTGTTTTGCTGGCTCGCTTGTCAATATGATTCCTTTTGTGCAAACGGAATATACACTACCGGAATCTGGCTCTTTGCCGAGTGTCAATTGCTTTGCCGAGTGTTTTTTTTTTTCGGGCACTCGGCAAAGAACTCTTTGCCGAGTGCCAAAAAAAAAAGCACTCGGCAAAGAGCCTTCTTTGCCGAGTGCCAGAAAAAAAGAACTCGCAAAGAAAACAAATCCGTAGTGATATATATTATTAATTAGAGTAGATGGGGAACACAGCTAGCATAATAAGTAGACTGGATTGTTTTTTTTATTCTATGGTATGTATAAGAAAAAAAGGCGGCAACAAGGCGTACAGTACAATAATAACTTATCAAGTAAGCAAACTGGTGTTGAACAGTAGTAGCACACTGATAGATAATAAAGCAAATTAAGCACGCTGCCGGTGGCAACTAGCACATACTATAGCAGAAACATGCACGCAGCATCCCCTCACGTACGTACTCTGTACTCCGTACGTACATGAGATTATTTATTATGGTAACCGGCTGACAACTTGTGTCCTTCTTGTGACCCGTGGTATGGAGAGCACAAACTGAACTAAGTAGAGGTCATATACGAGGGGCACTACTTGCACCGCATGGCAACGGCCGCTGCAGCAGGCAGAAGGACCTGCTATTATGCTGCAAGGAGAACCTGATGGGAGACAATCACTATTAATAATCGACTGCAGTATTAGCTTTCTTGCCCCCTGCAGGTTGGTCGTAGCGGATGACGAGTAGGAATCGGCCCTGGCCGACGCCGATGACGACGACTGCCCAGGTGTTGTTGCCAGCAGCAGCAGCAGCACGGCCATCATCACCACCGCGCGCGCCATCTTCTTATCGACGTCTCTCTTATTAGCACGTACGTACAGCCCTACTCTCTCTCTAGACCTCACTCGCTGCACTACTGGAATGCTCCTCTTTGCCGACTGCCAGAAGCAGTCGGCAAAGGCACCTAAACAGGTGGCAAAGGCTTTACCGACCGCATTCCACGTGGCAGTCGGCAAAGAAGACGTCGCAAAGAATTCGTCGGCAAAGAAAACTTTGCCACCCGCCACGTGGAAAGCAGTCGGCAAAGGCTTTGCCACCTGTCCACGTGGCAGTCAGCAAAGGAGACGTACGCCGTCGTGAGATGACGGTGCGCATTCCGTTTGCCGACTGCCACGCGGCAGTCGGTAAAGGCTTTTTTTTATTTTTTTTAGAATAGAATTTCTTTGCCGACTGTCTTTATTGGCAGGTGGCAAAGGCTTTTTTTATTATTTTTAGAACAGAAATTCTTTGCCGACTGCCTTTAGTGGCAGGTGGCAAAGGCTTTTTTTATTATTTTTAGAACATAAATTCTTTGCCGACTGCCTTTAGTGGCAGGTGGCAAAGGCTTTTTTTATTATTTTTAGAACATAAATTCTTTGCCGACTGCCTTTCCTGAGATTCCAGCTTTGCCGACTGCTTTCCACGTGGCAGGTGGCAAAGCTGGAAGAATTAATTTTTTAGCCTGTTTTTTCTATTTTGCCTTATGTATCACAGCAACCAAATCACAAATATGTTTATATAACTGAAATTCAAATATATCACACAGATCCACATATGTATCACACAAATCCACATATGTAGCACATATAATTCATAACAAAGAGGTCCAACAAGTCCATCATCCAACAAATCGTACTAATCCAGCATCCAACATCAAACATCCAACATGGTATGCAAAACCAACATCCAACATCCTGCAAAGTAGAAGAGCCACATAGCCAGTCACGTGTCCTGCGACCCGTCGTCACCGTGGTGTGAAGAGCTCCGGTACCTGGCCACGAAGGCCACGAGGGCGGTCCAACTGCGGGCCTTGGCTTTGTACACCCACCCGGATCCGACCTGGGCGGGGCGGAGGGTCGTTAGCCCACCCAGGAGGCCCCCCCCCCGCGTAGGCCTAGGCGGAACGCCACCGCCACGAGAACGTGGGCGAGGGCAACCGGCCCCACATGGCCTGGAGAAAGGCCATGTGGAGTCGGGTTCGAACCCGCCCGATAGTGGCCGCCTGAGGAGAAGCGATCTCATTAGTACTGCTTGGGATGGCCGCACAAGCAAAAAACAATAGAAAGACCGCTAGAAACTCACCGGAGTCCCTAAAGGGCTAAGGAACAGGGGGTGGACCGAGAAGCAGTGGTGGAGCGAAGATCACGGAAGGCAACGGAGGACATCTAAAAACCGGGGATCTCCGGGCCCCGAAAGAAGCCGGCAAACTCCTTCATCCGACGCGCCGAGTGCTCTGGATAGCCTCCAAGCGCCGCCGATGGGCCTCTGTTGGGCCGCCGATTCTTTCTTGATGGGCCTCCTCTTGGGCGCTGTTCGGCCCGCAACTTCGCCAGACTAGGACTGCAATATTACACCCGCGATGTTTAAACAATGCATAAGGAAAGCTACATATGTAAAACCAATGAACAACGAATAGTTACCTGAACCGCCGCCATCATCTGCGTAGAGCTTGGCCGCCGAGGTTGTATGGGGACGTCCGAGGAGGTCGTGTTGTCCGATCGACGAACCTCACGAAGGGCGAGAACGGTGGCCGGGTCGATTACGCTGTGGGCAAGGAAGTACTTGCCATGCTGCTTCCCTCCTCCCGTCCTCATCAGGACGTCCGTGTCAAGGGGCTCGGTGGCTGGATCGTAGGCCTCACAATGGCGCTTGCGAACTGCCTCGGTGTACTGAACCACCTTCTCGTAGGCATTCGGGTTGGTGAACGCGTCGGCCCCCTTCGCCGGGTCATAGACGTTGTCCGGATCTGTCGCTTTGCCCTGGTGGGACAGGACGTAGCCCGTGAACTCGTTGATCACCTGGCCACCATGCGACTGGGTCTGCGAGGAAAACACAAGAACGATTACACGTAATGAGAATGAATAAATAAATAAATGAATGAATAAATAAATAAATAAACAAATCGGTGTGAAGGGTACCCATGTGTCCATGTACACTCCGAGGGGGCGGCTCCCTTGGTGGTGTGCTGGCCCTGTCCTCCTCTTGGCATGTCCGGACTTCTCCCTGCACTTCACGTACGCCTCCGGCGTTGTCCACGAGTCCACAATCGCCTCCCAGCAGTCCATGTGCATTTTGCACTAATCAGTAGGATACTACAGAAAAACGTGCATTTGAGTGAGTAAGAAGATGAATTAGAATGGAATCAGAATTAATGTTTCCTACTTACCCGGAGGTAGATCTCCCTGGGGAGGTCAGTTTCGGGCGAGAGGATCATCGCCCTGGCTTCCGACTTCGGCAGCGACTGGCCAAGCACCTCGGCATGGTAGTTGATGAGGACCTGGAGGTGCGCCTTGTAGTACATGTCCTTCAGTCTCTCCATGCAGACCTTGTCCTGCACTCGCGACGCCTCGATCTCGTGCCCCGGCTCGCATGTGTACCACTCCTACATATAGATATCATGTATCATTTCATTATTTCAACAACGTCCAACAAATGCATTGACATTAACAAAGCGGTGCGATGAAGACTCACCCAGAACTCCCTCTTGATCACGTCAGCACGGGGGACCTCGTCTGCGTCCTTGACCTTGTAGAACTCCGGCCATTTAGTGGGTGGCTTTTGGATCCCATCTATGGTGACAAGGCCAGGGTAGTGCTTCTTAACCGGGGAGGCCCAGCATTCCATTAATATGGCGTGAATCGCGCCCCGTTCACAAGCTTCCGATTCTTTGCACGAGTCATTAAGAACAACTGTTAGTCCGAAGTTCAATTTTCAACATGTCATATGAATAAGTTGTGAAAACATGAATGGTTACTTACTTTGGACCCTCGGGTCGAATCACCGGACGGTGGGCTACCACGAGCGGGCGGAAGGGAGGCGCGTGATCCCGCCATTTGGCAGGGCTTCCTCGAATCCCCGAGGGAAGACGTCTCCCCCCGTATCGCCCCGCTCCCCGCCACTGCCCCCCTGTCCCAGCCACCCCCGCCCTCGTCCTCCCCGCGCCGCCCGCCCCGTCCCGTCGCCCCCCGTCCTCGTTGCCACCGTCCCGGTCGTCAAGCGGGGGAAAAGCTCCCTCGTCGACGAGCGGCGTGTGCGGGACCTCACCGACGACTCCACCAACGGCGCCTCCTCCTCAGCGTCGTCGCCGACGCCGGTCGACATGTAGATCGAGGTGACCTTTCGTAGCGGTCGTCGTTGTCTACCTCCGCCCGGCATTTTGTCCTGTACCGCAATGACAAAGATTAAACCAATTAGCACAAATAATCGATAAGTACTTTTAAAGAGATGCAAAATGAAGCACAAATAATCGATAAGTACTTTTAAAGAGATGCAAAATGAATGAAACATAATTGCAAAGTAATAATAAGAACAATATTGTATTACATGAATTAGAAACCGAAGTCCTCATCATCACTATCACCATTGTCATCATCGCCTCCACCGTCATCACAATCACTGCTGTCATCATCACTATCAATATTGTCGAAACCTAAGTCCTCATCATTTTCATTCTCCTCACCACCTCCATCGTCCTCAACACCTAGTTCGCGTCGAGCCCTCCATCGCTTAAGCATCATTAGGTCTTTAGCATCTTGCACCACTTCACCCTCGTCCTCATCGATGTCGTTGTCTACTTTCATGCCCATCAGTGAAAGAATGTCTATCTCCAAACGCCCTTCTAGCCCCTCAGGTTGATAGAACTCTCCGCTATCTGCCTTCGGGTCGAAGTTGTAATCATCATCGTTTGGGACAAGCACTTTACCACGCGGCGATACCAATTGCACAAGGTACCATCCCTTAAGCCTCTCGTCTTTTTGGCACGCCCATGGAAGATAATAAACTTGTGTGGCCTGTTGAGCCACAATATAGACATCATCTCCACTATAGATAGAATCCGGTCGAATTTACTTTCGATAAGGAACCACTTCTTCAAGGTTCAACAACACGTAGAGCGTGATAGTGTGAAACTCATGTTGTTGCAACGTCTTAGGGGTACCTGCGCTTCCCCTTCTAAGTTGCCCTGTGAAAAGGCTCAGGGTCGATAAATTCTCGTCCTCATTGTAACGAGGGAGTGGGTTCATGTTCGGAAGGTTGTCGGTATAGTACGCCTTTGTGAAGTTCGACACCTCCTCCACTCTTGCTGCCTCTGCCACGGAAGCCTCAATTTTGGCTTTATTTTTACACTTTTTTCAAAGAATCTTTTAACACCTCTCGATTGGATAGCACCAACGGGCCTACACAGGACCCCCCCAGCCGTGCCTCACGCGGTAGGTGCAAGATCAGATGCTGCATTGGCAGGAAGAAGCTGAGTGGAAAGATCATCTCCAACATGCAAATCAGCAGCGGTGCAAGACGCTCTAGGTCACGAATCACTTCTCGAGATAACTCCCTGGCACAAAGCTGACGAAAGAAATAGCTCAACTCTACGTAACGCGCCAAAGCGGCTCGGGGGAGGTATCCACGGGTCATCGCAGGAAGGAGTCGCTCAATCCATATGTGGAAGTCATGACTCTTCATCCCTAAGACTTTCATAGTCTTAAGGTTCACTCCCCTATTCAGATTCGCCGCATACCCATCAGGAAACATTAACGTCTTGATCCACTCCAGCACTTCCTTCCTATCGCTCCTTTTCAGGATGTAATCAGCTGGGCCCCTTCTCCAATTCTTGCCCGGCGTAGGGGTCTTCATCACTAGCTTTGGTCTATCACAGATCGCCTCCACGTCAAGTCTAGCCTTAATGTCGTCCTTTGACTTCTGTTTTATGTCCATGAGGGTTCCCCAAAGTGCCTCGGCGATATTCTTTTCTGTGTGCATCACATCGATGTTGTGTGGAAGCAGAAGGTCCTTGAAGTAGGGGAGCCTAGTCAAGCCCGATATATGGGTCCACATGTGTTTCTGACCGTACCCAATAAAACCGCCGGTGTCTTTGTCGATTTTGAGAGCCTGTAACTCGGCAAGGACCTGGGCACCGCTCTTAATCTCAGGAATAGGGTCGGTGACTTCAACACCTTTAGTGAAGTGTTGGGTGTCTCGTCTCAATTCATGGTTCTTAGGCAAGAATTGACGGTGTTTGTCAAACGAAGAGTACTTGCCACCCTTCTTCAGCCAGGTGAACATCACAGATTCCATGCATACTGGGCAAGGGAACTTCCCGTGAACACACCACCCACAGAATATGCCATACGCCAGGAAGTCATGCATTGAATACTGATACCACACATGCATTGTGAAGTTCTTCTTTGTAGCTCGGTCGTATGTCAGTACCCCCTTTTCCCAAGCATGTTCCAATTCATCCCACAGTGGCTGCATGAACACACCCATATTGTTGCCCGGGTGTCCGTGTATTATCGGCCGAGAATAACACGTTCTTGGGTTCAAACATGACCGGGGGGAAGATTGAGGGGGATCACAAACACGGGCCAACAAGTGTACGGGGCCGCATGTGTTCCATACGGGTTGAACCCATCCATTTGCTATCGCTACACGTACATTCCGAGCGCCCTTAGCTTTGTTAGGATCTTGCGCATATCGGAAATCTTGCCATGCCTCAAAGATCCGATGGATGTACCATCTTGTCATTGTATCTTTTGCCATCCTTGTGCCATGTTATCTACTTCGTGGACTCCTCTGTCATGAACATCCGTTGGAGCCTCGGGGTGAGTGGAAGGTAACGGACGACCATCTCGGGGATCTTAGACTCCACCTTCTTGCCATCACCACCATCTACCTCCACATACCTAGAGGCTTTGCACTTTGGACAGTGCGTTGCTGCCTTTAGTTCTTCTCCCCTAAATAGGACGCACCCATTAGGACAAGCATGGATCGATTCATACGGCATCTTAAGTGCACGGAGGAGCTTCAGCGACTTCAGACGTGTTCTTCGGCGGCGTGTGATCCTTCGGAAGCATTGTGCCGAAAAGCTGTCAACATAAAATTGAAGCCGTCTCGACTCAGGCTCAACTGCGACTTCAACCCTAGAAGGCGTCTAACGGCATCCAGTTGCGACATTGTTGTCTTCTCGTGAAGGGGCTTCTGCGCCGAAGACATCATTTCATAGAACGCCTTTGCGGTTTCCTCTGGATCCTCCTCCACCAATCCTTCATTGCCATGTGCCTCGTTATAGTCTACCACCATGTCAGCCACCCCAGCATCTCCATCATACTCCTCGAGGCATGCTCTCACCTCCTCCTCTCTAATACGCGCTTTTGCTTCACCATGGAAGATCCACCTCTTGTAGTTTTCCATAAATCCGTACTTGAAAAGATCTTTGTATACCTCCCTCTGTACTTTTCTTTTTTGGTTCTTACACTCTCTGCAGGGACACAACGTCCGATCCGATCCTTGTGCAGCTGGCCCAAATGCTTGCTCCAGAAAATTATTGGTCCCCCTAACCCATTCATCGCTCTTCCTCTTAGTTGTCCAGCCAGTGTACATCCACTCACGGTCATCCATCCTCTGTTATGCGCCAATGTAAGCAAGTAATAAAACCAGCATTTGCATCTACAAGGCGTTCCTACCATCTAATAGGTGAAGAATAGGTCCTAATCCCACCCGAGGATTCGTAGATGAGGTTAGCTTCCATGCTCCACTCCCGTTCGAGACGAAGCCTGGCAAGCACCTTCCCCCCCATTGTTCTCCCGATACACGTCCCGGCGGGGAGAGTGTGTATCCAGAGAACAACGGAGAGGTGCGGCCGAAACTCCAACTCGAAAGGGAGCGGAACATGGAAGCTAACCCATCTACGCATCCGCGGGCTGTCTAAAAAACGTGGACAATCCGAAAGAGATACTATCGCAGATATGCACTGATCAGCATACCAACGACCGCGTATCCCTTTTGGACGGGAGACGCCTAACTCGGCTACGCAATCTACAACTACTATAAGGATGAGAGGTGAATTATACCTAGGGTAGCGGCACAAAGGTGGGTAGCAGGGCGGTGAAGAGTCGACACGGTGCAGGAAGAACCGCAGCGCCCACGAAGACGATCGGAGTCACCGAGTACCTCCCATAGGTGGTCCTACAAAAAGGACAAAAAATATTAGTATCCACTCAAAATTTCGGCAGCACCTCCCCTACACGGGGAGGTTCCAAAACCTGCAAAAAAACAACGGCGCGAAGGCCGATAACCACCGCGGCACGAAGGCCGATATCCACAACAGTGCGAAGGCCGATATACCTTGCTCTCGTAGCCGGGCCGGTTCGACGACGGTGGAGGTGTCGGTGGGACGTACACGCCAAGAAGACGGTCGAGGCACCTCCTCACCCTCTCCCCTTCTCCTCTCTTCCTCCTTCTTCCTTCTTCCTTTTCTTCTTTTTTCTTCTCCTTCTTCCTTCTCCCTTCTCCCTTCTCCTTCTTCCTTCTCCCTCCTTCTCCCTTCTCCTCCTTTCCTTGTCCTTCTCCCACTCCTCCTCCGCCCGAGAGGGGGGGGGTCGGGGGCCGGGGCGGCCTCCTCCACTCTTGGGCGGGGCGGTCGGGCGGCCGGGGCCGGCCGGGGCGGGCGGCCGGGGGGACGAGGCGCGGCCGGGTGGCGGACGGCCGGCCGGGCGGGCGGCCGGGAGGGCCGGGCGGGCGGGCGCGGCCGGGCGGCCGGGACAAATGGGAAGGGCGGGCGGTCGGGACCGCCGAGTGGCCAAGCCGGGGGGGGGGGGGCATTCAGCGTCGCAACTTGTTCCAAACTTTCTCAAATTTTTATCATAGGTTCCACATGTGATAACATGACACCTCAAAAAGTTTCGTAATTTTCCGACTTCGTTTGAATTTTATATAATTAAAAAGCACCTCTACTACACCTGGATGGTCATGTTCCGTGGACAAGGACTTCAAAATTTTGGGTGAGTTTCTGGACACGGTCTCAAAATAGACTCTCCAACATGAATATCATTTTTTGAATGGCTAAATTTTATTATTTCAAGCACCTGCAGTTCAAAGTTGGATTATACTAAAAAAAATACAATTAAAAGAAATTAATTAACAGAATATAGCAAAAAGGGTCACAAAATCACGAAACTTTTTAGGGTTCACTCTTATTGCATGTGGAGGCTATGAAAAAGTTTGAGAAAATTTGGAGCAAGTGACGACGTCGAATGTCCAAAACCTAAATTCAAATTACAAAAATAAAAAAATTTAGTCTTTGCCGATCGTGTCGATGGCGAGGCGATCGGCAATGGGGACGGTGATGGGCGCCGTTTGGCCCCAGCCACCTTTGCCACCTGCTTTCCTTTGCCGACTTCCAGGCAGTCGGCAAAGGTGTCCTTTGCCGACTGCGAGTGTTGGCCGATCTTTCGAGCCATAGGGGCGTCGGCAAAGACTCCTTTACCGATCGCTCGTAATGGCGGTCGGCAAAGATCCTATTTGCCGAGTGCCCCATCTTTGGTAGGCGGCAAAGCCTTCTAGCGATCGGCAAAGCACAGTTTTCCTGTAGTGCTGTTTTGCTTGGTCTTTTGCTTGCACAGGGCACTCTGGCTCCATCGATCCCTCCCATCATCCATCTTATACATATAGGCGACCGATGCATACACGGAACTAGCAACCAATAATGAAGCTAGCACAAATAATAAAGAAGAAGAAAAACCATGCACACACTGCTACAAGAAAGGATTTGCAGCAGCGTCTTCCTTTTCTAGAGGAATGATCCCCAAATAAACCGCTCCTACAAATGGATTTGTAGGGGCTGCTAGCCACCCTCCTACAAATGGCACTATTTGTAGAAACGACTCTACATCTAGCCACCTCCTACAAAGTTATAGATCTCAGAAAGTTATAAAAATTTATAGTTGACAATTTTTTTTATTTAAATTTATTTTATCATAGAAAACTATATTTGAATTTCTTAAATTTAAAATTTGAATTTTTCAAATGACCTCGGATCGAGAAACAGTTAAAATGAAAGTTGTAGATCTTAAAAAGTTATAGAACTTCATAGTTGATAGCTTTTTTATTTAAAATTATTTTGTCAAGGAAAAGTATGTTTAAATTTTGAAATTTAAAATTTGAATTTTTCAAATGACTTTGGATGGATAAACAACAATAACAAAAGTACGTGGTTGACAACATTTTAATATGAAAATGTCTTGTCAAAGAAAACTATATTTGAATTTCTCACATTTGAAATTCAAATTTTGTAAATAACCTCGAATGGATTTCGCTAGTATACACATAGCTGTAGCATGTCACATCTCAGATCTCTGTGCTAGAACAACCTCGAATCTTCCATGTTGCTTAATGCTTCCATACATCTTCTATTTTTATTTTTCGAACGTCCTCATGCGAAAAGTGTTGATAGATATTGACAATAAACGATCAAATCTTCAGATGGGCGGAAATATTCTCGCATAACGTGCAAATCTAAATTAGACGATATAATGAACAGGATGCTCCTCAAAACCAAAGACATATTTCGTTTCTGGTAATACCATCTTAAGGGCCTCTCTGGTGGCAACTGAAACTGATGCTTCATTCGAGTTGGCACAAGGAGGAGCGCCAAAGCAATTACTAACTACCGTGCACATATACGGCTGGAACTAGAAGCACTAATAAAAAAACCGTGCACATGGAAACTCGTGCTGTGCTTAACAATATTATCCCGGTTACTTAGAAGCACTAATAAAGAAAAAACCGTGCACATGGAACTCGTGCTGTGCTTAACAACATTATCCTGGTTACTTAGGTGCGCTAATAAAGAAAAAAAAGTTTACTTCATGGTTAAGTGCTAATAATTAGCTAATTTGGATTTTAAAGATATAGACAGCTAATAGTCTAGCTTGTTTTGAACAAAAAAAGGTAATGGCCTAGCTAATTGTTAGCTCAATACCTAAAATAGTTAGATTAACTCTGTGACAAGCTGTAACTCCATCCTTACTTTTGTACGGTAAAAAACAATAATAATAGATTTTTAAATAGAACCTCAACTTTACTGCAAGGTTTTGCATTGCCACAGACCTCTTCATTCTTTCGTTTCTCTCTGGAATGTCAAGTAATGATTGGGCTAAGTTTAGCATCCTAGCTGTGTTTACTTCAGTGGTGCCAGTTAACCAGAATTTTCTAATTCTCCCAGGGCTTCTCTTAGTGTCCTGCTATTCAAAATTTAGTATAAACTTTTTCTACTAAATGCTCTAGTGAGAATTCCCTTGTGCTATGACAAATGGTAGTATTTTACTACTACTTAAAACACTGGGAGAATCCCACCAATTTGGTAGTGAGTAGGTTCAAGTAAACACATGTTTGCTTGAACCTGCTGTCATGGATTATGTATGTAATAAAGGGGGTTAGCTCCAAAGTTAGCGTCCCATGTGAGAAGTGATATGACGCTTAAATAGACTTTTTCTTTTGGTACGGGTCCTCTTCGTTCTCTCGTTCCTCTCCGATATGTCAAGTAATGTCTGAGCTAAGGTTAGCACGCTAGCTATGTTTACTTCAGTGGTGCCAGTACTTTTAAATAAACGTACATTTGCTTTAACCTGCTATCACAGATTATATATATAATAATAAAGCAGGGTTAGCTCGAAGGTTAGCATCCCATGTGAGAAGTGATGCGATGTTCACGTCGACTTTGGCATGGGTCCTCTTCATTCGGCCGTTTCTCTCTAGAATATCAAGTAATGACTGAGCTAAGGTTATCATCGTAGCTGTGTTTACTTCAGTGGTGCCAATAGGTTCAAATAAACATACATTTGCTTTGGAAAGAGTCCTCGCGCGCCCGCTTGCTCGTGTGAATTGAAGGGGATTGGCATATAGATTTCCTAGTGAGTTTTTAGTAGATCAAATCACTACTACAGATTTGCACATCAGTGGCGGTTCAAAACCCCCCTTCACCGGCGGATTTTGAACCGCCACAACCAAAGCGCCGATGAAGGGGTCACCATCGGTGGCAGTTCTTATAAACCGCCGGTGATCCAAAACTTTCACTGGCGGTTTGAGTTTGAACCGCCACCGATGCTAGATTCAAAAATCATAATTCTAGATTCAAAAATAGCAAAAAAAATATAGCAAAATTTTTTTTCCACCCGGGGAGGGCCCCCACTAAACAACCATTCACCTACCGGAGTTGTCACATATATTTTCGCATAAACCGCACACTACACGCCCAGCCGGATTGAACCCACGACCCCCCCCACTCGCGCATACTCTCCTCTACCACTGCACCACACCATCACATGTGATTATAACTCGTTTCGGACCTCCTCATATTATACCAAACCAAGTAAAATTTGAGTATTTGAGGCTCTAAATGAATTCAAATGAAAACATTGTCAACTACAAAGTTTTATAACTTTTCAAGATCTACAACTTTCATATTGGTCATTTCTCCATCCGAGGTCATTTGAAAAAGTCAAATTTCAAATATAAGAAAGTCAAACATAATTTTCTTTGGCAAGATGATTTCAAATCAAAAGTTGTGAACTATAAAGTTTTATAACTTTTAGAGATCTACATCTTTCATTTTGGTCATCTTCCCATCCGAGGTTATTTTCAAAAAATTAAATTTTAGTGCTTCATTTTTAATGTTCGGCATCTTGCGGATCACATCGGTGGCGGTTTGTAGCTAGAACGCCACCGATGACCCTATATCGCTGGCGGTTTGAGTTTGGAACCGCCAGCGATGACCCTATATTAGTGGCGGTTTAAATTTAGAACCGCCACTGATTCTTCAGTGGCGGTTTGAGTTTAGAACCGCCAGCGATGCTTCGATGGCGGTTTCAGACTCCAACCGCCATCGAAACCTTTCTTCACCGGGCGGTTCATGGCCTCCTTCCAATTATTGTCGATCTTGAAACTTTGAACCGCCCGGTGAAGATCATCGATGGCGGTGGGTTGATAACCGTCACCGATAGGCCGCCAGTGAAGACCAAATCTGTAGTAGTGAATGACAACATGATTAAGGAACTTATACATGCGTAACAAAGTGTATGAGCAGCTGGTTAATCCTTTGAAGACATTTAAGAACAAATATTTGGTCCGTTGAGAAAGTCTTAGGACTAAAATACACTGTAAACTAGTATGAGTGTTTCAGAAGGTACATACATGAAGTACACTGACAAGTTGAAAAAAACAATAATGATAAAATGAAAGAAGATATGAATGATTGCAGTTGAAAATAAAAACAATTGAGGATTATAGTTTATAAGTTGAGACTAACGTATTCCGGACTGAGGGTATTGTATATACCTTTGTCAGCCTATGCTAATGTCTTAATCTTTGGTGGACAGTATTACAAGCCAACATCTCTACTACTAAAAATTACCGTGAGCAATCGTCCCCCGCTCCCTTCGCTTCACCCCGGTGCATTTACCCGGTGCGGCTTCGCACGCTTCCCCTACCCCGAAACCCGGCGCTGACAGGTGGGTCCACGTCCATCATGACTCTCCGATCCAGCCCGCCGTGCCCCAGCGCTCATTCCCGCATGCCGCGCTGCGGCATCTTCCCTAGGGTTTCATCGCTCCTGGTCGCCGTCACCACCTCGCCATGCGTAGCTGCCGCCCGCCTTTACCGGAGTGACAAGTTCCGTTGCACGTCGCTCCCGGACCGGAGTGACAATGTGTTCCGCTGCACGTCGCCGACGCCACCGCGCCCCCCGCCCGTGCTGCGCGCGCCGCCACAGGGCCACGCCGCTGCACCTGCAGCAAGGCCATTCCGCCGACGGACGCCAAGGGATCAGATGAGCACCCAACAGGTATGCCCACCCCTTCTCTTCCCTTCGTGCTGTGCGAAACCGAGCACCCGAACCCTGCCATCATTTGTATTCAGATCTGATCTACTTACAAGTGTGTAGACGTATCCCTTTCAAAGATATCAGAGGTACATGTGCACGCCCAGTGAACCTGCGATTCAACTTCTTCTCTCTGATATGTCTCAGCATCATTGTTTAGGGTGAATGTGGTAGTAATCCCCTTAAACCATCTCCAGATTGGTTCCGAGGTATTATAAATCACTTTTTTTGTTTTGCTCCTTTGTTGCTTATAGAGTTGAGCACAAGAAGCAGGATAGTTTTTTTTTTCTGAAGCAGCAAAAGTCATATGTACCCACTTGTTTTGGTTCAGATCACTGGCAGATTGTAGTCTTAGGTGCTCTGCAGTTTATTCAGATGTGGATTGGTTCCTGGGCCAGGGTCATGTTCGGCATTCATGCCAAGAAATGTTGCAGGCTTTTCCTAACTCTGTTTGGTGGTTCTTGTGTGCCAGTTTAGAGGAGAAGCAAGTTGCTTGGGTCGTTTGCACTTTGGTTTGGCTTACAAGAATCTTGGGTCGATCAGCCCAATCCTTTCTCTACTATCAACCGCTTTGATCAGCAATTGTGTTTTGCTCTAAGAATTATTTTCTTTAACTCGTGTTCTTGTCTCGTCTTTTTTTCTCAGTTTTGTTAGAATGCAGCATCAGTTCAGTGTTTTAGTAGCAGCAGCTGTTCGCAATGCACAATCCATCTTAGTATTGGTTTGCATTGTACAGTTATTTTCAAAGCAGTAGCTTGAAAAATAAATCTTTTTTCAATTTGGATACCACCTTGCATTATCAAGTACATACTACATTCTACAACCTTTATGGCTTTATAAGTGTAGTTCATGTTATGCTCAACTAATACATATGTATCGGAAGATTGCTCTTAGTTCCTTTTTCTATCTCAAAACAGTTTGGGGATTACTGGAAGATGGTTGTAGCAACAGGCTACACATTTATAATATCCATTGATCAAGTATAGCGGATTGATTTAGATTTGCCATATTTTTCAAATTCATAATAATAGGTTGTTTATGAAGTTTGATGAATTACTGTGGGTTATCTTAAATGTCACCATAGTGTTAGCACAGGCAATATACTAGTTTATTAAACCACCTGCATCTCAGCCATGCATGCGCCTGCCGAGGCCGCATCGATCAACGTTTGTGCCACGTCGCCGCGCGCGAGGCTCTCGGTTAACCGCGCCGCATGGGTGCCTGAGGCCCCTAGCCACCTATATCACGCAGAGGTACGTGCGCTGCCGCCTCCGCCAAACCCGTTGGATCCATACTAAACTGCGTCGAGTGAAAAGTTATGGCCCAAAGAGATAAGGTAAGGCAAATTTAGTCTCTTAATTTGCTTTTCTAAATAGCCATCTAATCCTATATCACCTGACCTCAGTATACAACCACGAGAGTAAAACGATACAAAGTTAGAAAAGTAGCAGAAATTACAATTGGACTCTACACACACTAGGGACAAATTAATTAAACACACCAAAAATCTATATCTATATCTACATAAGAAATCAATGCTTTAGTTTTCGCAGCAACTCGCGGGATTAATAACCTAGTTGCTTTTACGTATCTGACAATATGAGTTTATTTTTTTTAAAAAAATGTGACATCTCATATCGAAGTGTTTATTAGTTACCACTAATAAAGGAAGTATACATCACCTAGGCATATTATATTCACATATATAGATTGTGACAGGCTATACATCTATGTTATATATATTGTAATGACAAAAAAAGATTTGTCTTATATATAGAGGGTGTTTGGGACTGCTCCGCTCCACGTTTTTCAGCTTCGCTCCATATTTTTTAGCCAAACGGTTTCAGCTCCATACACGTAACTCTAGAAAAAAGGGTTGAGTTGCAAGAGCACCTAAAGAGATACTCCACAAACTTTAGGTTTTTGTTGAGCTACTCCACGGTGGAGTTTGCCGAGCAGAGTTCGAGCAGTCCCAAACACCCCCATATACTAGAAAACCATAGGTCTAGATAGATCAGTTGATATGGTACCGGTTTAAATTATTTGGCCTAGGGAAAAATGTCACTAATTACCATATATGGAATGTTTTAAAGAGTTTATTGCAAGAAACATGATTGTGCAGTTAGATTTTAGTTAGGATATTTGTTTTAGGAGCTATGACTTTTTTACATAAAAAACATGGAATATGTGCTGATATCAGCAATTTTGATTTTATTGCATGGCTGTTGCCCCGTGGGTTGCATGGTGTACGGAAACAGTCCATAAAGACTACCTCAAGAACACGAATTCAGCCCAATTCCTTGAACAACGCACGGCCAGCACGGCAGCTAGCATGCCCCGGACCGCTGCGCGTCAAATAGGAGACGGGACCTGGGCCACGTGAAGAGGGAGCAGGCAACGAGAGAGAGGTTGGGCTTGATCGGGCCACAAAGGAAGAGAGGGGGAGTTGCGAACGCGCTTGTAGCGCGGTGGTATGCTTGTGGCTGTACGAGCAGCCGGTTGGGAGTTCGACTCCCAGCCTCGCACCGGGGCTGTGTCCCCGAAATAAAAACAGTCTTCGTTTGGATAGTTTTTAAGTGCATGCCTCTCACGCGTGGAGCCACAAGGGGAACGCGACGTGCCCGTCGCCTACGGAGTCGAGGATTCCGGTGATCTCAAGAAGGACGCGGTTTCAGATCTGAGTGTAGTTGTAGGTTTGTTTGTACACAGGTGGCGTGAGTAGTGTGAGTGTGTTGAGTGGACGTGCGTGTGTACGAACAAATACTACAGCTGTACCCAGATGAGAGGCGTCAAAAAAAAAGAAGAGAGGGGGAGTTTTCTGATTTATTTTCTTTTTCTTTTGTTTTCTTTTCAAGCCCTTTTCAAAATATTTTGATTCAATTTTGTATTTTAAACAAAAGCACTCGACACAAAAACCAACATGAATGCATAATCATGTTGGTACCCTTATGGTTAATTTTAATTAAGTAAAAGCTATTATTTTCCATAGGTTTCTATGAGCACAAAAACACATAATTAAACTATTTTAGCTCTATTTCACAAATTTCAATTTTTAAGGTGTTAGAGAAATACATATAAATTGGTTTAATTTTGTATTTTTGTGCTCATGAAAACATAGAAAAATAGTAGTTTTTCATTAAACTAAAATTTATCATAAGGTCCATAGCTGCTTCATATGATGTATCGCAATGAGTGGTTCCGACCAGAATTCAAAATTAATTCAAATGCTTTTGAAATGGGGTTTGAAATGGCTTTCAAATCTATAATCACTATAAGTCTAAACCCCACTAAGCTAATTCTCTTGATTGTGATTGGTTGAGGCTTCAAAAGTGATGTCAGCTGACATCATCAAAGGAGTTACCCCCACTAAGGCTCATTTATCTCCCACTAGAAATAGAAAAAAAGTCTTAGCACCTAAACCAAGTATCGTAATTAAAATCCAATTGCACCATGGTGTTTCTCACAATAAACTCTTCAAAACAAGACCCCATATGAATATATTTTGATAACTTTTTTTGCACAAATTTAAACCGTTTCTAAGCAAAAATCCGTTTGTAAGAAAAATCTAGCAAAACTGCATACTATATGGATTACATGTGGTCCTCCGAAACATGCATAATTTTATAAAGGAAAACTCCTAAAATTTTAGGAGGGGGATGACCCTCAGATATAGTAGGGGGTGGGAGTTCGGGTAGATGAAATTTAGGTGATGCCCAGTTCAAATAATCTATACCATGTATATCAATGGATACAACCTCCGTAATTGACCTACTATATCCATATATATGTATCTAGGGTAGTTTCGACTATTATAAGCTTTTTATATTTGTATTTTATACCCGCAACAATGCGTGGGCATCCTACTAGTAAAAGAAGAACGAAAGATTTGGAGGGAAAAATAACCTCTCCCTCACTTCTGGCCTGAGCGGCCTAGCCCCTTCCTCTATCGGCCTGCTCTCTTCTTCCCCTTATCACTCGCACAGTAGGCCCGGGCCCGCTGACAATCTTGGCCCCGCCTGGTGGGTCAGTTCTGTCAGCCACAGCCGATATCTTCTGTCGTCTACCTCTGGTCGTAGCTGATCGACACTCTACTCGCACCGTCGAACCCTTATTTCTTTGGGATTTGACGTCAAGACCACGCCGAGCCCAACCTATAAGTACCAAGGACCCCCTATTGCACTTGCACCTCGTACGTTTCGCATCTTCGCCCCTCCCCGCTAGTCTTGGCCGCCTTGCGGTCGAGCTCGGAGTCTCGCCGAGCCCGGATGATAGCCGCGCCACGGCCAGACTCGTCGTCGGCCGTCTCTTCGCTGTCCTCGACCGGCCTCCGTGTCAAGGTTTCGACGCCGATCCTTGCAGGAAGCCACAGCCACTGCACGCGCCCCTCGACAGCCCCACGTGATCACCGTGCTATCCATGTCGGCGCAAAGCACTTGGGTAGTGAGCTCGCCGATCTAGCAAATTTTTTTTTTTTTTTTTTTTTTTTTTTTTTTTTTTGCAAAACTCGATACTAGAAACTGTTTTTACTTGCCTCCAAGTTAGTTAAAAAATAAACATGGTTATCTCGTTAACAAACTAAAAACGAGATTTAAAGATTCTGATTTTTAAAAACCTTATATCCAAATAATCCCTAACTTTGTTAGAATGCGCCGCGGATCTGGCTAATAACTCGCTAAACCGACGAGCTAGCAGCCCCCTACTCAGGCCTACTAGAGCCAACAATAAACTAAGGTCTCAGGTCTAACTCAAGTCAAAAGTCTAATCTGATAGGTGTTTTCCACTAAGAGCATCAACTTTGATTTTGGTTGTTTTTCCATCCAAGATTATTTGATAATTTTGAATTTCAAATTATGAGAACTTGAAATATGATTTGCATACAACAAATGATATCAAATGAAAAAGTCTGCAGCTACAAAGTTGTAGTCCTCAACAAACGAATGGACAATTAAAAAAGTTAAATATATGAGAACTTCATACCAAATTTTAGTATAGTAAACGATTTTAAATGAAAATTTCTTCAACTACAAAGCTGTAGCTTTCTTCGAGACCTACAACTTTGATATATAAAGTTCATCTTCATTTGAGTTGTTTTGAAGAAGTTATTAGTTTTCTTATGTTGCAACATGGTGATCACCACCGGTATGTAAGTCCCATTGTGGGTGAAAGTGATTTTCACTGATGGTTTGTGTTGTGACCCATCCTATAGTGAAAATGAAGCGATTATCACCGTCAGAATTACTTTCTCGGACATATTATTCTTGAAAAGTAAAAAGGAGAATAAAAACAAACATATCATTTTTGAAAAGGGGAAAAAGGAAAAAATACAGCGCAAAATAAGCAATACATATTTGTATATAAGCTCATGCCGTATTGTTTTAGCATTATTAAGCACACTGCTGTTTTCATGTGCCCATCATTTTCTATATCATCTGGTGTACCCTCACTTCCCAAGTGCAAAGGCAGAGACATCGAAGCTGCCGGAGAGGCCAGTGCTGGTCTTGAAGGTGACCTTCTCCGGTGAGGCATCAGGAACATAGACCTCGACGACGCTGAGCCAGAGCATCAGCTCCTTGGTCTTGACACCAGTGATCTTCCTCAGCCTGCCCTTCTCGGCGAACGCCGTAACCTCATTGGCATAGGATACAGTCTGCTTGATCTTCTTGAAGGTGTGCTCCACCTTCTTCTTCCCCTGCACCAGCCACATGAACCCCGTGTCAGGGTCGTACCCGAACTCCTGAATGTCCTCCATAGGAAGCAGGCCCTTGGGGAGGCCGAGCTCCTCGAGCAGCTTAAAAGACTTCTTCCTACATGTGACGTCTCCGGTGACGATCTCTGCGTGGGCAAGGTGGTGGCTGTGGCTCTCAATGGCCTGGGACGCCATTGTAATTGTTCGCTGTCTTCTTTTACAAATAATGGAACTGGTCGCTCCTGAGAGTGATGGAGTGTTTGTGTTGTGCTGTTGGGAGATGCAGCAACAGCACACATATATAGGCAGACAGATTGTACTAAGAAGTGCAAGACGATAGTGGAGTCTTGTTTAACTTTGTTGGCAAAGGGCGTTGAATTTCACAAGGAGCATTGTTGTCCGCTTTCTGTTTCGGCGTGCTGAAGTGCAAAATTGACCATTTCTCTCCACATCCAGCTGCACTGAACTAATAAGGATAAAACTAACAAGGGCAATGGTACAATACATGCTTTACATATTATGATGTAATATCTCAAATGAATCTGAGCCATTAATTTTTTAGGCTTTTAAAGCTAATTAATTAATCAATTAATCTAAGAAAATAAAAAACATTAAATGCTTACTTCACGGAAGAGAGAGAATCCATTTTTTTATATAAAAGAAAATGGATCAATACTTTGTCTAAATGTTAATTTTAGCCACCCCAATGAAGACCTCCTGCTGGTTACGAAAACGTGTCAATGAAATTAAACTTACATATAAAAGAAGTTTGACAGAACAAGAGCAGGAATTACACCAAGTCCTTTTTCGCGATCGGGGTTCAACCCGTTTTTCAGGAATTACACTAAGTAATTACACCAAGATCCTATACACTAACATGAGCACTTGATTCTGAAGACTAGTACAAGATTACACGACACACTAGCTGACATTCTAACTGACTATACTGAAACACCTGAAACTACGGACTCAGAGTCTCAGACTGACGATAACGCTTCCTCTTGGCAGCTTTCGGTTTTTGCTCTGGGATTTCACTAGCATAAACATAGCTGTAGTAGGGTGGTATCTCGGATTTCCATGCTAGGACCTCAAATTTTCCCTGTGGCTTAATGCTTCCATACACAAGATCTTGGAGTTTTATCTCTGGAACATCCTCTTGCGAAGAGCGTTGATGCTCACAATGAACAATGAAATCTTCAGAGTGTGCAGAAATTCTCTCAAAACGTGCAGGCCTATTTTGGTTCATAAGATCAATTGGATGGTCGCCAAATCTGGAGACATGCTTCTGGTAAGACCCTCTCAAGAATGCCAAAACCTTGCACCAAAAGTGGATGTCAAAGTTGTTCCTCAACACAAGAGAAGTGACGTTTGCAGCAATGAGGGAACCATTCAATGTCCTGGATATCTCCGTGGCTACGCCTGTAAGCCTTGGGTGGGTCTTGGGATCCAGGCTTCCAAATGTAAGTGTCTTAAAGAAATACCAATATGACTCCTGGGATAGATACTTCAGAGTTATTGCTTGTGTTGTTCCAAACTTTATGATCTTGTCAGACCGACTTGTGACTATGATTTTACTACTGTTTTGGACCCTCCACTTAAAAGCAGAGTACAACTTATCCCAAGAATCTTCATCGATATCCCCAATTAACTCAACAACTAACAGTATCCTCTCACTATTAAAGTTCGACAAGCTACTTTGATGCTTCATCCCACATCTTGCATTGAAAAAAGGAAGCTCACCATCTACAAAATCATGTTTGTGCAAGAAGATGATCTCTGAGAAATGGTTGCGGATTCTTTCATCCTTACACACATGAGCAACAAGGGTGCTTTTGCCAACTCTGCCAGGACCGACAATCGGTAGGACCTCCAACTCTTCAGTACTACAGGACTCCCTGTGCAGCAGGAAGTCGATGATGAGTTCTGTCTCCATCTGGCGCCCAAACATGCAGTTTCTCAACAGGAGATGCATGCTGTATGGCTCACGGTACATGCGAGGATAGTTCTCCAAGAAGAGGATCAGCTCACTGGCATCAAGGACCATGGAACTCAAACTGTCAATCATTTCTTCTAAAATATGTGTACTAATTCCACTGGAGAAACAGAAGTTGTGGACAGAAATTGCTTTGGAGGATTGCGGAGAGCGACTCACAATGTGATTTTTAACATCCTCTTTGTTGTGGGATTGGTATCTGTAGGTTTCAATCATGTAGTATCCTCGGTGCATGGCGTCTCTCAGCATTTCAAGCTGCCGGAGCATAGCTTGGTTTGTGATGCACCGCCCCATGGCCTCATCGACAATGACCTGCACCCTGAGCAGGACCTTGTCCAGGCGATCTTCAACTTGGATTAGCGGTGGCTTGGAGAGTTTTCTGAAGACAAAGTTTATGGATCTTGTAGTAAGCTCACCCAGGACAGCAGAAAGGCAAATCTCCATTGGGGGCAGTATCTTGTTAGAGATAAACAGAAGATGGGCAGGACAGCAGACAGTAAGTTTGATGTTTCTGACACTCTTTGTATTTCTATGTTTCTTAATATTATCAGAACTCAAACACATATATATAAGAACAACTGTGCCTACGGACAACCTGAGAAGAAGTCAATAGCCGACATTGGGGCTGCTATGAGTTTTCTGAACTTTGGGGCTTCTTCAGCCTCAAACTAAATGTTGTGATTGACATTGTCTGTTCTTTGTCAACAACTAGTACTACCGAACCTTTCCTTCATGGGTCACTGCGCCATCACCATTTATGATCTATATGAGATTAGGTTTCCCAGAACATACTGTGCTCGTGTTCCCCTCTGTTTCTGGTCTTCAATGTCAGGCAGAGAGAGTCTCGTTCAAATGCTGACTCAGTCTTCCCCATAATGAGAAGCGCTTCCCGTACCTTCCCATATTGTGATGATGCCATGCCACTATCTGCCAATTCTAGAGTCTTTGCCACAAAATAGTGGTGACGCTTCCTGATAATCATGTACTCAAAATTTTGTAGACTTGTCCAAAATTATATCTCCAATAGTAAAATTTTGTAAACGTGTCAAAAATGATATCTCCAATAGTAAATTATGGATGCCCATGGGCCCCTTTTCAAATCTGAGGAATATCTGGAAATCTGATTGTATCTCGAGTCCACTTTTCTAACAGTTCTGCTCAGGAGTAGAGAAATGTTTCTTTACCTGAAAAAAGATAGAGTATGAAGGATTTTTTTACAAATCGATATTTTCCATGAAGTACTCATCAATTATCAAAGCATTATAAGGAACGCAGCCCCAAAGGCCTTTACACATGCGGGCCAGCAAGTGGCCACCACAAAGGCAACACAGAATTACTACAACTTTGGTTTTCTATTTCTTTTTCCCTTCATTTCTCTTTCTTTTTGGGTTTCTTTTCTCTTTCTCTGTTTATTTTATATTTTTATTACACTCTAAGGATTTTAGTTTTTCACCTTTTTGTTTTGATTTATATGATCTTATTTTTTTCCTTCATTTATTTTTTTTGTTTGTGCATTTTGCAATGTTCCTATTGTACTCTTGAGATATCACAAGGCTTTTTTTTTATGTTCACATAGTATCCGGACGTACTTTTATTTTGTTCACGCAATATGTATGATATATTCTGTGCTAAAATGTGAGTTCTTCACATAATATCTACGAGATGTTGTAAACAAAGTTTTTTTTATTGTTCATATAGTGTCCATGATATTTTCTATTTATTTAATTTTCTTATATTTTATGATTTGTGTATTTCTATTTTTTAGAAAAGGCCGCAATTTTTATTAGAAGAAGAAAAAAAAAAGAAATCGGCTTAGTTTTTCAAGTGGAAACTACCATCGGACTAGAATACAACAAACAACAATTCAAGAACGAAGACCGACCACTAAAACTTAACCCACTCCAAAAACCACACTACCAGCTAGTGTATTTCTATTTGAATTTTAATGTTATTTTTATTGTGGCTTGCGACCCATGATCAGGGTGCCCAGCTATGAGATTTGTCCTAAAAGAATATTTTTCTATTTTTTGGATTTTTTCTAAAAGTTATTTATAGAGATGCAGATCTCTTAATAAATGGTATTTAGAAAGACTGACAACTTAATTTCTGTATAATATCTTATTTACAGAGACCATTTGGCAGAGTCCGCATGCCAATACCACCATCTCTGTAAATCAACAAGCACCACCTTTATTCTATATGTAATTTCTGTAGTAGTGCCAAAAACATTTAAATTAGTGTGATTTTGAAAAAGTTAAAGTGCAATTTAGTAGCTGCTTACCGAGGAAACAATATAGGGGGTTTGGATCCTTTCATTTGGAGGAATTGAAATCTACTTAATAAACTAGACTATTTGATTTGAAATTTGACATTCCACCGTTTTTCAAAATTCACATATAAGTCTATCTCAAATTTATAGGGTGCAAGAGGAAAATTGATTATATAAATTACTATTCTGTGTTTCTACTTTGTAGCTTATATTATAACACGCTCTTCAACTCGCTTCCTTACGGTAGAAATGCAACACATAATATCTCTCATATAGCCAATAATAATATACAAATATAATCCATTACAATCATATTAACTGAATTATTAATATGTATCCAAATTGTGATTATTAAAATTAAATTAATTCCAAAGATCCAAACGAGACACTCAGTTAAATGGAGTTCATGAACTCTCCATAATTTCACCAGTACACAACAGGTAGGCATCGCGTTGCATAAAAAACTTATCAAGCTGCATCTCCAGTACAGTACAGGTACCCGAAAGATTCCAAGATTAAGTGATATAGGGCTTGATTGGTTCGCAGAACTAAAATTTGCTATGCCAAGAATTTAGTAAGCCATAATTTTGTCTAGTATTTGATTGACTACCAAAATTTACCAACTTCTCATATTTTTCTTACCAAATCTTTGGCAACTTTTTTCTTAAATTTTAACTTGCCAAATTCTTAGCTTGGTAAATTTTGGCTGGCAACAAATTAGGCCCATACATCAAAATTGAATGGGAATTAAACCATTTGGTTCACGTAACTCAACATCGTGAGTCGTATAGACTTTTTTGGTCAGATAACAAGAAGCTGGGAACTTGCCAACCAACCTAGAGTCACAGCCGACAAAAATGACTAATTGCTTAGGCCAAAAAGACTCTCGGCTTCTCAGTCAAGCGATTCTAATTTGATTAAAAATATGTAGTATCTTTATTTATATTCTCAAATGAATTTACTAACAAAATATATTGCATGATTTTTTTGCATTTGTATCCCTACACGTATTTTATTAATAGAAATAATACTTATTGATATCATATATATTAGTCTTATTTTACAATTTTGATAAATTTTAGTTACTTTTGCAAAACAAGATGTGCACTTTTTTTTTTGGAAAAAAGGAGGAACAGCCTAGCAGGGTTCAGCTGGAATCATGAAGAAAACACGTCGATATGAATGCGCACATATTGTATATCAAAACACATAACAAAAGTAATATATGGGATGACGGGAGTATGTCAGAATGACACAATCATATCGAGACCACTACTGCCTCTGCATAGCTAAGATGCACTCTACATATAGTTATTACAAAAATAGAGAAAACGACATAATACCAAATAAAAAAAATAACACGACACGGTGAGCAATAGCACACAATAAATTATTCGTCATTGTCCTACATAATAAAAAAGTTTAACAAGCTGCGAATCCATTCTTCATAGAACGCTTTCTCTTGGAACCAATATTTTTTTGCTGTTGTATAGCAGAACAAGTATAGACATAGCTGTAGTACGGAGGAATCTGGGACGTCCATAGTAGGATATCAGACTTTTCAAGATTAACGGTTCCAAACAACAGATCTTTCATTGTTATCTTAGGAAGCTCCCCTGTGAAGAGCATTCATAATAATAACAACCAAAAAATGATTCAGAAGGTGTTGCCATTCTACCAAATTGTGCAAATCTATTTTGGCTCAATAGATCCGATGGATGTTCTCCAAATTTGGAGATATTTTTCTTGATGAACCTTCTCGAGAAGCTAAGAATCTTGAGCCAAAAGTGTATATCAAAGTTGTCCCTTAGTAAAGAAGACACAATATGTGCAGCATTGAAGCCACCGTTCAATACCTTGGCCATTTCTATGGCCACTTGCATATGCCTTGGGTGGATGTCAGGATCCATGCTTCCAAAAGCAAGTGTCTTGAACAAATACCAGTATGCCTCTTGGGGAAGACACATTAGAGCTAAAGCCCGTGTTGTTCCAAACCTTGCAACCTTATCTGATCGACTTGTGACTATGATCTTACTACCCCTTGCCATGCATCGTTTGGAATAAGAATACAACTTATTCCATGCATCTTCATCGAGGTCCCCTACTAACTCAATAATAACTAGTAATCTCTCATCTTTGTTCAAGTTTGACACACAATTTCCAAGTTTCATCGAACATCCTTCTCTAAAAGCTAGTTCATCATCAGTAAAATCAAGGTCGTGCAACCATAAGATTTTTGAAAAATAATTACACACTCTTTCGTCCTTGCAAACATGAGCAACAAAAGTGCTCTTGCCGACTTTACCAGGGCCAACAATTGGCAGGACCTCCGGCTCTTCATGACCCTCATGTTGTGTGTGCAACAGGAATTTTATGGCTTGTTCTACTTCCATCTGACGACCAAACATACAGTTGCCTAGTAGGATATGCATGTTGTAAGGTTGGCCGTACAGGCGACTGTAGCTGGGCAAGAACATGACTACCTCTTCCGTGTCAAGGATCATGGAGCTCAAATTGTCTAGTACCGTTTGCACTTCTTCCAAAATCTCTTTATTTCTATTGGAATAACATAAATCTTTCAAACAACTTACTTTTGAGAGAGAGAATGATGAACTCGAGACCTGATGTTTGGCATTCTTCTCATCCTGAGATTGGCACCTGAAAGTGTCAAGCACGTAATAGCCTCGCTGCATGGCACCTCTCAACATGTCCAGCTGCTGGAGCATAGCTTGATTTGTGATGTGCCGTGCCATGCCCTCGTCAATGATGATCTGTGCCCGGAGCAGGACTCTGCGGAGACGGTCCTCCACTTCATGTGGCTGTATCTTGGTGCATTTGCCGATGAAGAAATTTATAGATCTAGTGATCACCTCACTAACAACCACAGAAAATACCATCTCCATTTTAGGGACTCTAGTCAGGAAGGGTTACTGTGGGTGGAGGAACTCCCGCAAGATGTCTACTGAATGTGAACTCCATGGAAAGCAAGAGCATATATAAAGAACAGTCTATGTTCTAGATGCAAGAAGTCCCAGTTCTAGATCCAGTGTACTAGTTAAGTCATAAGAAAGGTTGGTCAAATTCAATAGTCCACACATGTGATGTTTCATCTTTGACCCTAGCAACTCCTTTTGCTTTCGTCTGATTGACCTAGAGGTGACAGTCATCACCATTTATGTGACTCCATTGAAGAGCTGCCCTGCGAAATGTGGTTCTACTTAAGTCGCAAAAAAATAAAAAAAAATATGTGGTTCTACTTTCATGAATTCCTTAACCTCCCCTATTTCTAGTCTGGATCAAATTAGGGACTTGATCAAACAGGACTTTTCACTTTCACATAATAAAATGCACACCCTAGGCATGCTTTCACATTGCGTGCCTTCCTGTATTCTTTTTGAATTTTTTTATCAATAAGTGCTTAAAGGTCCAAACTTGACACGCATGTTCATACTTCAGTATCTTTCCTTGAGGCATTTTAAACATCAAAGCTAAGTTGTGCAATATGCCGTGAGATACTTGAAACACTATTTCTGTTACCAGGTTAACAACTGTGCAAACTGGGAATTAAATGTTAGGTGTGGCTTATATGTATAAAGTGCTTGCTAGCCTTCTAATATTCAGTTGGGTCTTGCTAAGGTACATACATTACTCTATAGGAGGTAATATCTTAAATAAATCTCAACCCTTTATTTTTAAAATGCATTCAAAAATTAAGTAATTATTAATTAATTAAAATATTTAAAAAAAATAAAAAAGAAAAGGAAACAAACTAATCACCGTCAAAAACTTGTTTGTTGCTATATTTGGGTGCAGCTGGACAGCATGCAAAGGGGCATATACTCCGTACGGGTGTGTAGTGGCTTTGTAGAGTGGTACACCAACACATCATGTATGTGAGTATATATGGTATGTGTAATGAATCGAATAAATCAACGTGACAGACAGTACATATATTTGCAAATTACTAACGTTTCAAAAATACTAATGTTAGGATTATAAATTAAAATAAATAAATAAATAAATAATTTAAAGATCAACACGTTCAAGATCGGTATGATGTTTTCACTACCAATAATTTAAATACTAACACGTTCAAAACAAATGTTCTTGTTGTCAAAACGTTCATGATGCAATTTAATACATTATAGAAAAAATAATACAACTCATGTATATAGCTAACGATGGTATAAAATAAAATACATTACATGCCAAACAAATACATGCCTCGTGGTGTTGCTGCATGCATATTAGATCTAATTGATAGATACTTTCTTTAAAATTCTGCTCACTTTCCTATTTCTCAAGATAAAAAATATATTTATCCTATTACCTCTTAGGAGGTAATATGTGATTATCCTCGCCCAGATCGACGGTCACTACCGGATTTTCGTTTCTTTGCCGAGTGCCCCATGCACTCGGCAAAACCCATATTACACTCGGCAAAGGCTTTGCCGAGTGTTGCCCTCGGCAAAGGCCACTCGGCAAAGAATCCATCGGCAAAGACCTCTTTGTCGAGTGTGTTTTTCGGGCACTCGGCAAAGCCTTTGCCGAGTGCCCGACTCTCGGCAAAGATCAAAATAAAAAAAAACCCAAAAATAATAGCAAAAAAAAAAAATTTAATCGGGGGGAGGGCCCCACCGACCAACACCCATTCTTCTCTATCTAGCAGGATTTTTTGTGGCATTTTTCGAGACTTCGTGTCGAGCGGGATTCGAACTCATAACCTCTCCCTCGCGCGGAACCTCCCCTACCACTACACTACACAGTCACTTGTGTCTACACTTCATTTGGGTTCCCTAAATATTATGCAAAATCGAGTGAAAATCGCTTGTTTGAGACTCTAAACGAATTCAAATAAAAAACTTGTCAACTACAAAGTTTTATAACTTTTCGAGATCTATAATTTTTATTTAAGGAGTTTTTCCATCCGAGGTCGTTTATAAAATTTGAATTTCAACGGATTCAGATGCAGTTTCGCACCACGATTTAAATAGCGCGCTATTTTGGCGCTATAGCGGCGCTATAGCGGCGCTATAGCGGGAGAAAGGACATGCCGCAAAGCTATTGCTCATTTTCACGCTATCGGCGCTATTGGCGCTATAGCGCGCTATAGCGCCGCTTATTGGCGCTTATAGCGCCATAGCGCTAAATTGCCGCTATCAGTGTTTCCCAATTTGGACCAAAAATGTCAATTGTCAAATCTTGTGTCCATGTGATTTTGCTATTTTGGTTTTCTTGTGGATTGTGGATGAGTTATGAACTTATTATTATCATCATATTATGACTTATCAAGTTATCATTTATGAACTTATGAACTTATATGAATTATTATGAACTGCTTTTTTCTTTGTTTTTTTCCAAGTGTATTAAAATAGCGCGCTATAGCGGCGCAATAGCGGCGCTTATAGCGTGGCAAGCTATGTGGCGCTGCGTCGAATAGCTGCCACTATAGCGGCGCCATAAGCGGCGCTTATAGCGGCACATAGCGCCCAGGAAGCCTCGCCGCGAAAAAAAAAAATTTAGCACGCGATTTAAAACATGGGTTTCGCATGATAAGATAAATTCAAATGAAAAAGTTGTCAACTACAAAGTTTCATAACTTTTCGAGATCTATAACTTTTATTTTGGATGTTTCTCCATCCGAGATACTTTCAAAAATTCAAATTTCAAATTTGAGAAATGCGATTTGTACTTTTTCGTTAGCAAAATTAATTCAAATTAAAATGTATTCAACTACAAAGTTGTATAATTTTACAACACCTATATCTTTTATTTTGGTCATTTGATCATCCGACATAGTGGTAGAAACATTGTTCATAAATCTTATATATCTCTCTTGTAGTTTCATAAACTACGAGAGAGATATGTGAGATTTGTAAATAGATTTAATTTTACTTTGTCAAATTAAGAAATGGCCAAAATAAAAGTTGTAGATCTTGAAAAGTTATACAACTTTGTAGTTGAAATTTTTTTATTTAAATTAATTTACTGCTCCAAAATATACTCTGAAATCTGTCTTTGCCGAAAGTGTAAAAATAAAACACTCGGCAAAGACCTTTTTGCCGAAAGTGCCAAAAAATAACACTCGGCAAAGAGGCCTCTTTGCCGAGTGCTTTTTTTTGCCGAGTTTTTTTTCTTTGGCACTTGGCAAAAGAGCTCTTTGCCGAGTGCCCCAAAAAAAACACTCGGCAAAGCAATTGACACTCGGCAAAGAGCCGATTCGGTAGTGGGTCTACAGTTATTTGGAGGTACCGTAGCAAAGGCCTATTTAGTTACACTTGTTTGACGAGATTTTGTACAAAATATTCAAAATAAATGTGACCATATGTAACATGTTCATATGTGCATGAGCGCGTGTTATATATGCTACTAAAGAAGCATGCATGCATTTTCACGAGTGTGTGTTAAGTATAGGAAGCAAGCTAACAGTTAGCTCCTTCACCATGCCCCTAAAATTATATACGCGGTGGCGTGTACGTGAGTCGAGCATACGGCCCAAAGTCTTGACTCATTGATGGCTTGCTATTATACCAGGATCATAAGCTAGTGGATTAATTTATTAGCTGTCCATCATTGGTGCTAGCAAATAAAGCAATGGAAATTCTATGTACGTGTACACGTATGTTACTTGAGTAAATCTATAAATTTCTTCCCATTTTTTTGGTATGGCCTCCCAAACTAACTTCGTGAATGTGCAAATCAGTCATTGCACTCACACTCTCGCTCTAACTTTCTTTATCCAAAATTACTAGGATGTGATTTTATTTCTGTTTTATTATTATTAATTATTAACTAATAGTTGCTATACATCATCAGGATCAGATCATTGTTTATTAACCGTGGAGCATATAGTTTTATAGACGATGTGGCACTAATTAATAAGTAAACAAATAAAACAGTTTAGAATTCACCTCTTGTCTACTGTTGGGCCAAACACAGGCCTAGGCCCATAACGGACTGGACTAGAGAGAGACTAGACCATATTGAGAGAGACTTTCAATCATCTTTTCATTCTTATTACATAATTTATTCTATATACTTTATATATACTCCATAGATAAATTATAAAAGTCATATGAAAGTGAGCATGAAGTAAAACATTTTAACCTAAATTTATTTCATGGTACCGATAGTTTTTCTTTTGGACCACTCAATATGTTCTCTATATATAACTGAGAGCTGGTGGTGCCGAGTCTTTCAAATAAAATAAATACTTTACAAGAAAATCAAAATTATGTTTATACGAATGGAATTCAATCCAGTTATACCTCCCGTTGCAACGCACGGGCATATTTGCTATTCACCTCTTGTCTACTATATTGGGCCAAACACAGGCCTAGACCCATAACGGATTTGGACTAGAGAGAGAGACTAGACCATTGAGAGAGACTTTCAATCATCTTTTCATTCTTATTACATAATTTATTCTATATACTTTATATATACTCTATAGATAAATTATAAAAGTCATATGAAAGTGGGCATGAAGTAAAACATTTTATCCTAAATTTATTTCATGGTACCGATAGTTTTTCTTTTGGACCACTCAATATGTTCTCTATATATAACTGAGAGCTAGTGGTGCCGAGTCTTTCAAATAAAATAAATACTTTACAAGAAAATCGAAATTATGTTTATACGAATGGAATTCAATCCAGTTATACCTCCCGTTGCAACGCACGGGCATATTTGCTAGTAATGAAGAAAAGACACAAGCTAGCAGGTGCATGGGGTGTCCACGTACAGAGCGCCCTGTATTTGGTGTATGTCTGTCTATGAAGGAATCCCGTACCTGTACGTATACATATATATTGGATATATATTGAGCTGCCAACGGTCCGTATGTATCGCGTGCTCGGTTTGCTTCTGAACGTTCTGGAAGCTATTCACGTGGCCGCAAAAGCATACATGCATGGGTCGTGCACGGCTAATGATGTGATCGAGGGTGATGCTAATCTCTTCATCACCCTAGGCCTATATGTCAGAGTAATATACGGCTGTGCCCCAAGCGATAATCTCTTTGGATGGATAAGTACATGTATCTAGCTTGTACATGAAGGAAAGCAACCGGCTCCGGATTTCTCTCGCGTGCTAACAGACTCTAGGCGGCGCGGCAAGAGTCCCGGCTGCTACCCTAATTACTTGCCTATATAAACAGCCCCAACCCTCTCACGTGGGGGGCTAATGACGCCCGGCCAGAGACTCGGAGCAGACGGATGGAAGAAGGCAGCCCTAGCTAGCAGGCGCCGGCCGGAGATGAGACGACGTGAAGATAAGGAGGGCACCGGCCAGCTGTGCCCTTGTCCCTGCCGTCCACGGTGGGGAGGACTATCGAAGCAAGCAAGGTGTGGCAGCACGTTCTGCACCTACTACCATCGAACCAGGATATATGACAGCCGGCTAATCATAATTTCCATCTAGAGGAGGAGGGCAGCCGCAACTACCGTGCGGCGCCACCGGCGGGCTGCACAAACATGGCGCCGTCCGTCCGTCGTCCTGCTCCATGGAGACGGCGGGCTGCACAGACATGGCGCTGTCCGTGCAATGAAACAAGCTAGCACACATGCCATCTACGTGGAAGCAGGAAAAGCTCCTGAGATATGGTACTTTCCTTCTAGCGCCGCCAGGCTGCTTTGCTGGGGAGGAGAAGCGCAGCTAGCTTCCCTCATCTACACATATACTGTACACACAACGTCCAGTCTAGGAGGTTGCGTGGGGACGAGCGAGGCTGATCCCATCAAGGCAGCGCCGCCAGGCTGTTTTGCATAGTTGCCATCTATGCGGAGAGGCCATCTACGTGAGAGAGAGGAGGGCTGCTTGCTAGCTGCTCTTCATCGACGGCGACGTCTCCGTCTTCATCTGGTTTCGGCGAGCTCGTCAGTTCGTCTTCGTCCAGGAGGCCACGAAGAGGTTGCACATCCGTTTCGAGAGCCGACCGAACGCAAAGCAAGGGGAGATGACTTCCTTCCGTGGTAAGAAATTAATCTAGTAATTATTTTCTTCTAATCTTGCATATCTTGCACACATGCACCTTAGCCAAAGTTTCAAGTTCGGCTGAGAAGAGAACGACGCGGCAGCCAGAAGATCGAAACGGCGCCGGACTGCGATAATCATCGCGTCACAAGGGAGATCACACGGCCTGCCGGAGTCAGGCGTGTCCGTGATATCGAGCTGGAGGTCAAGGGACCAGCATGGCTACCAGGCGAGATGTTGAAGATGCAAGTACGATCAAGAAGCAAGTAATATGTATGTGTGTGCATGCACGCCCATGCCATGCCATAGATTCATATACATCTATCAACCAAGAAGCAAGCAAGGGCTACGGCAAGCTAGCAAGTGCATGTCGGCCACCCATGCATGTACAGTGCATGCACGCACGTACAAGTCAATCAAGACGGCGACTGAGAGCTAGGCGCCGTGCTCTTCATCTACTGCACCGATCAACCTCGACACAGCGATTGAGTCTTCATCAACTGCAACTACGACACTCCACGCTAATCAAGTTCCACGGCGTACCACGATGACGTTGCCGAGGAAGTCCAAATCGATCCGATCTGCACCAACCATGCAAGTGCGACTGCAAGACACCACGTGCCGTTCGATACCGATGAGGCGAACGACACGGGCGGGCATGGCTCAGCTTACAGCCATGTTGAACCGGCTCATGGATACCGACGAGGCCATGATCATGCCGACGCCACCTCCATCTACACCAACACCATGCATGGAGACGTGAAGCGAAGACCGACGACGATGACCGATGCAGCTTAATCGGAGGTACTCTGTGAGCTTGACTCGCAGGGGTAATTAACTGGGAGCTTTCTGAGGCCCCAGGAACCATGAGGACCATATCGCCTACGCTCAAGTTAGATCGCCGCAGCAGGCTATGGAGCGCATGTACATCGGGAACATATATTTGTATTTTTTATAAGTATGAATAAAGTTTGTTCCCTTCTTTTTATTTTTGTGTACTTAAAGTACACTGGCACGCCCGCACATTTGTTATTTTTTGGTGAGCAGAGAGATCCTCTGGAGGGCGATTTTTCTGTCCAAACACACTGTCCAGGAATATCAATCAAGTGACTTTACAGATACCAACACGCTCTCCAAATGCATCTGTGACTACTATATTTTTGCTATGTAATATTGGTGGATCATAGAAAAGTTGTACTATTATGAAACTAATTTTCAGGAAAGTCACAACTGAAGGAGTAAAGCATGTAGGCTACAGTACATGGCTTCTGTCAACATGTACTTTGCTACTGGCTAGCTGCTGGAGCATAGTTCGATGTTCAATTTTTCTTTTATGTGTGTGTCAGAATATATGAAGGAACCTGGATTTTCATGGTTGCAATCCCCTGTTTCCATCTTGTATCTAGAAGGCCCCTTGTTCTCAAGTATTGTAACTCTATATAATCAGTTCTCAAGGATCAGTAATATAGAACATGTCTGATTACACTATTTCCCTTGTGTACAGTAAATGTTCGACATGCAGAAGATTACTTGTTCAATCATACAAAAGGTCAATCTGGTCCGGTAGTCCATGCACGCAATGTTTGATCTTTGGGGCACCTGTAGCCTTCACCTTGCTGTTCTGACTGATTTTCTCCCTCGTTGCTATCAAAAAAAGGCTAGGAGTTGAGAACAGATCTGGACCATACGACTGTTTGGGAGATTTAATTCCTCTGAACCCATTTATAACCCCTTGCATCGTCTTGTAATAGTAGTATTTCACAATGGAGACAGTCATCTCGACAATCGTCAGTGAACTTGCCACTAGATCCCTTTCCTTCTTGATTGATAGATATTTCAAGCCAGCACCATGCAAGGAGGACAGCATAAGGAGACTACAATGGATGCTGTTGCAGGTTCGTCTCACTGTTGAGGAGGCTGAGGGAAGGTGCATCACAAACCAAGCAATGCTTCAGCAACTCAATATCTTAAGAACAGTGATGTACAGAGGCTACTACATGCTTGACACCTTCATACAGCAAGTTCCTGAAGAAGAGGACAAAAAAGATCATGGCGTGAGCCGCTTCTTATCCCTGTCTAAATTCAGTCCTTCTAAACGAGTTTGTTTCTCTGCAGCTAGAAAATATGGTGCAGGAAAGCTAGATGAGATGCTTCAAAGTCTAGATACAACAATTACTGGTATGACTGAGTTTGTAATATTTCTGAAGAACTACCCGCCTATGTTCCGCCAGCCATATAGCACATATCTGTGTATGGAAAAGTGCATGTTTGGTCGACAGTTAGAAATGGAGCGGGTCATCACCTTCTTACTGCGTGAAGAACCTCCTCTTGGTTGTCGTTTTGGCATCCTACCGATTGTCGGCCCAGGAAAAGTTGGAAAGACTACACTTGTAGAGCATGTTTGCTGCGATGAAAGGGTACGCGATCACTTTACCCACATCATCTTCTTTACTGATAATGATTTCAGAGAAGACAAGCAGTTTGAACTAACAGATGAAAACAGAATCAAACATAAGCATGGTGAATCGAATGAAGAAAAAATTCTAGTTGTTATCGAACTAGTTGGGAATATTGATGAGAGTGCATGGAGATGGTTGCACTCTGCTTCTAAAAGTAGCATCCCAAGAGGCAGTAAAGTTATAGTAACAAGTCGTTCAGAGGATATAACAAAAATAGGAACAACTCAGGCTCTTTACTTGAAGTTTCTATCCCGGGAGGCATATTGGTACTTCTTTAGGACACTTGTGTTTGGAAGCACAGATCCTGAAGAGCACCCAAAGCTGGCATCTGTCGCAATGGCGATAATTGATGAGTACTTTGACCAAGATGTATATAAGGCATTTACTGGACCTTTCATATATTTAAACAACGTGGTTAACATTCTAAAATGTAGTTTTAGTGCACAGGCTTGGCGCCAGAGTCTCCAATGCCTCAGGGAGAACTGGCAGCAACATGAACTTCTGTCTAGTGCAAGCAAAAGTCATTTTGGGATGGAAACTGATAGTATATTTCTCCGGACAGAAACTAAAGCCACTGAATATTGTGTAGTTCACAACCATGGTCAGAGGATAGGTCTCGAAAATGAAGAATCCCCTAAAATAACTTTACTAGAAGTTATTTCTAAGAATGTTCCACTACCTCAAGGCAAATTTGAGGTACTAGTTTGGAAATCTTACTTGCCGCCATATCACAACCACATATATAGCTGCGAGATCCTTGAGTTTGAGCACAAGGTATCCAAGAATAAACAGGTTCAGAAGAGGAAGATTTTAAGTTAGTTTGTTATTGTCTCCTTGGCAATAGGTGATGTTGAATGCTCTGTACATGTAAGTTGGATCATACTGTTTTCTCGATAAGTATATACTGTACTGCAAGTTGTTGGTGATGTTTGGTTTAACTCTGTCTGTGTGAATGGCTATAATCATTCATTTGTGAAAGTTTGAGACCAGAATATTTTCATACTCCTTTATCTAAAAAAAGTTTGTTTTATGTTACGTGTATTTTCGTTTTTGCATCCTTTCATATGCTCTTACTCAGAAAATAAAAATTACTAATTGTGAAATTTTAGTCTTTGAGAATAGGATTTTTCATAAGCTTCTCTAGCATGTTTCCAAAAGGGAGGCAAGAGCATTGCTGCAAAATTTGTTAGAAAAAAAGAGTGGCCAAATTTATGTTAAAACACACACACCCAAAAACAGAGCAAGTGTAGGTTTCCACATGCAAAAGACGGCAAAATCTCTTGACCACGGAAGAAGTAACTGGTAAGACCTGCTACTAACAGACAGCACCATAAACAGCCAAGATCCGAGCTACAAAGACCAAAGACAACTAAAAAGTGACCAACATCTCAAACCAATCAGTGCTTTGAAGATTTTACTTAGCCATGCCAAGACATTAGTGTTTGTCTTGGATAGCTCATTTGCATGCGTGCAATTCCTTCCTATACACGTTCTTTGTAGTTTTCTTTTTTTTTATTACCATTGCGAAAATTCAGCTATGATGTTAATTGAACTTATACTACTATCACCTTCCACTGTGTTTGAGAGTGCACATTGTGGAGCTTGCTCAATGATGGAGCAAGTATTCTGTTAATGATCAACACTTCACATATGACTAAAAGCAGCAGTACATCCTTACAATTTTTTATAACCTTGACACCTATGAACTCATATTACAACTCACAAGAACACATCAATTTGTCACAACTCATCAGATAAAAAGCACATTCGCATGTTTTTCTACATAAGCATAACCTCATAAAACTTAAGAAAGTCTGACTCTGTTTTAAACAGAACGCTTTCTCTTGGTAGCTGTTCCTTTGAGATCTCGAATCTCACAGGTATTGACATAGCTATAGTAAGGTGGTATTGGAGACATCCATGCTAGGACCTTGAATCTCCCATGAGGCTTTACACTTCCGTACATCACATCCTGGATTCTTAAATTTGGAACTTCTTCTTGTGGAGAGCGTTGAGACTGATAATAAAGCACAAGATCTTCCGAAGGTGCTACCATTCTCCCAAGATGAGCAAGCCTGTTTTTGCTTATAAGATCAAATGGATGCTCACTAGATTTGGAGGCTTGCTTGTGCATGACCCTTCTCAAGAAAGCCAATACCTTGCACCAAAAGCGGATGTCAAAGTTGTCTCTTAACAAATGGGCGGTGATGTTTGCACAGCTTGGCTATCTCCATGGCCACATGGACAAAATTTGTGTGCATCTTAGGATCCATGCTTTCAAATGTAAGAGTCTTGAAGAAATACCAGTATGTTTCATGGGACAGATTCTCTAGATTTATAGCTTCTGTTGTTCCAAACATTATTATTTTCTCAGATCGGCTTGTGACTATGAGTTTACTATTACTTGGCATGCATTGTTTAGAAGATAAATATAGCTTATTCCATGTGTCCTGATCAATATCACCAACTAACTCAACAACAAGAAGCAGTCTCCCATCTTTGTCCGATGCACGATTTTGAGGTTCCATTGCACATCCTTCTCTTAGTGTAGCGAGGTCATCATCCGTAAAATCATGGCCTTTCAAGAACATGATTTTAGAGAAATGGTCACGGACTCTTTCATCCTTGCAAATATGAGCGACAAGGGTGCTCTTACCCACTCTGCCTGGACCGACAATTGGCAGGACCTCCAATTCTTCAGAACCATGAGGCCATGGCTGCAATAGGAAATTGATGACAAGTTCAGTTTCCAACTGGCGGCCAAACATGCAGTTGCACAGCTGGATATGCATGCTATATGGCTTTTCTGTACAAGCGAGGGTAGCTCATCAAGAACATGACCATCTCTTCCGAATCATTGATCATGGAACTCAAATTGTGTAGCACCTTTTGTAGTTGTTCCAAAATTTCAGTGTTTATATTGGAGTTGGAGGAATGTAAACCTTCCACAGAATTGACTATGGAGGGAGACAAAGTTTGACTCACAACCTTATCTTTGGTGGCCTCTGCCTTGTGAGATTGGTATCTAAAACTGTCAAGCATATAATAGCCTCAGTGCATACCATCTTTCAGCATGTTCAGCTGGTGGAGCATAGCTTGGTTTGTGATGTGCCGCCCTATGGATTCATCAACAATGACTTGCGTTCGAAGTAAAATCTTGCAGAGGCGATCTTCCAATTCTGGCGTTGACGGCTTGGAGCATTTCCTGAGGAGGAAATCTATGGAACGAGTGTTCCCCCAGAACCACAGAAAGGAGAATCTTCATTGGTATCTCTCCCTCCCCTAGAAGAGAATGTATTGGGTGGAGGAGAAAACAACCACTTTCTCCCAAGTTGTCAGTTGTGGAATGGCATGAGATGTCTCTGAATAAAAGGAGAGCAAGAACGTTTTAATTAGAACAACGATACCTGTTCAGGTCGTGCAGGGTGAGTCCAGTCTGATAGTCATAGTCCAAGAACACATTTTGTTATGTTTGTTCTGGTTGACTTTCTTTGTCCCTCTTTGCCGTCAGAGAATAGTACAAGCTGACAATATATGTGAACCAAACAGTTTTAATTATAACAACAATACTTGTTCAGGTCATGCAGTCCAAGAACACATTTTTGCTATGATTGTTCTGGTTGACTTTCTTTGTCCTTCTTTGCCGTCAGAGAATAGTAGAAGCTGACAATAGATGTGAACCAACCAGCACTGTGGGAGACTTAGTCAAAGAAAAATGAAGATAATGCACCAGCTACAAATGAGAAAGACTTTACCTTACATTACTCTTGTAGTCATAAATTCATAATACGTCCTCAATGGAGACAGTCATCTCTGCAATACAACATGGGTGAACCTGCTACTACTGGATTTCTCTATTCTTGATTGATAGGTACATAAAGCCGGTCCAAAAATGGCAACATACAGACTAAAATGGATGCTGCTATGGGGTTCGTCACCATGTATGCAGAGCAGAGCAGTGCATCATCACAGACCAAGCAATGATTCCTGAAACGAATATCTTGAGAAAACTTATGTATTGTGGCTACTACCTGCTCGATGCCTTCACACAGAAAGATCTTGAAGAAGAGATTAGTGTGGTAAGGCTGTGAGCCATTCATGTCTACATCAGTTTCCTCTGCTGCCAGGAAATATGGCAAAGAAACGTTAGAATTAAGCAGGGGAAGTGTAGATAGAATCAGTGCTGGTATGAGTCAGTTTCCAATTTTCCTGAGAAATTACCCTCCTATGTTTTCCCAGCCATATACCACAATCCGTTTATCAAAAAAAATGCATTTTTTTTATCCCCAATTGGAAATGGAACAGGCCATCATGCAGCTGACTTCTTACTAAGAAGTTGTTCGGCATGACTTATAAGCCAGCTGATAAGTCGAAACACTGTTAAAACAGTTGATTTTATGTGAGAAGAAAATACTGTTGGCTGATAAGCTAAAACGGTTTTTTAGCAGAAGCGAACAAGACCTGAAGTGAAGCAGCCATTTGTTCTGAACCATTTAGCTCACAGTGACAGGAGAACAAGTAACTTTACTGCAGTAAGTAGATAAGGTACTATGAGATGTGCACTTTAAGCACAATTCTGCAGGGAAATTGAAATCGATTCCAGCTCTGCTTGTCCGACTCACTGTGCTCACCTTATTCGATTCGACCCAGCGCGGCGAGGTGAGAAGGCGGCAGACGGCGGACGGCGGGACTCACTCCACCGAGGCGGAGCGAGGGCTACTCGCCACGGCTACATCATCGGCCCGTTTGTGCACGCACGGTGTGACGAGGAGGCAGGCTACGCTCCGCCGCTCCGACCACTGTGGCACCGCACCAACGGCCGGCAGTGGCGAGGGTCCAACCTGATTGTGGGTTTGGGCCCGTTACGAAGGCAGGCTTCTTTCTCAATGGGCTGATCTTGGGCCGTTACTATGATTTCTTGCTCTCCAAATGTTTCAAAATGTGTATTAGGTACTTCTTATCCTTTTTTAAAAAAAGAATACTGTACCTTTTATCCTTTAACCCTGAGATTTGGACAAACATATGACTATCATAATTTATAAGCATGGGAAAATTCTCATCTTTCTCATTGTATCTAGAACTTCTGTATTTGCTTCGAACTTAAGAACAATCACCTTTTATTTTTTTTAGTCTAAGGAGACGTTTTCAATTTTATTCAACCCACACATTCGACAAAGATTCTTAAAATAACAACATATGCATCACAACATAATGCACAAATTCGTCCTAATCTAGAAGTGCTAGCTAGGCATATCTTCAAGAAGATATCACAATGAACAACTGGGAGGGCACTGTGAAAGTGAAGACGATGGTCCAATGCATGAGCCATGTCGAAGAGTATACTCACACTTTGATTGTGATTTAAGTATCTCTCCACCCCTTTCTCGTTTCAGTTAGAGTTTAGCCAATGTTCTAAGCTACCATTGGGCTTGAACTCAAGCACAATTGCTTTGAAGTCACTTCCTCTCAAATCGATGCTTGAGCAAGCTGTAATTACCTTGACAAGATTCCAATGGTGCAGGTTTCTCATAGCTTTGCATTCAGCTGTGAAACTTTTAAGTGCCCCATGTATCTGAAGATTGAGTACTTCCACAGCAACAACATTCTCACCAGTTGTGACATCAGTTTTTCCTCTGTATATAGACCCAAAAGTTCAAGTACGCAGCAAATTATTTGTTGAGAAACCCTTAAAGACCACTAAACAGAGATGGGATACTACAACTTGAAAGAAGTTGTTTGGTAGAATATTGTGATGCTTTGAAGATTTCCAACTTGAGGTGGTATTGTCCCTTCCAACTGGTTATGAGAAAGATCCAAGAATCCAGAGAGTTCGGAAGTGTTGAATATACTACTTGGGATCATACTACTGAACTTATTGCTAGCAAGGTCTATTTCTAACAAAGACGAAAAATTTCCTGAACTTCTTTTTTTTAGATAAAGGATAGAAACTATCCAGCTTCATCTACCCGTGGGTAGAATCAGGTCAAATTATTACAACTGAAAAATTAAAAAGAAAGAAACTGACAAAAAAATTACATCCCCAACAAGGAGTTCGAGTAGTCCTACGCGACAAACAGGCTTGCTCTGTAATGTCAACTCCACTAGAATAAGATCACCAACGTGATAACAATTCCCCTAGAATAAGATCACCAACGTCAAGACAAAGCCGCCAAAACACGTTTGTCAGACCTAAAAAGGTACTGAAAACGTTGGACACCGACCACCATTAAAGACTGGATGTTTTTTCCAAGGCAACAGCACAGTGCTCTTGGTGCAAATGCAAGCCTGCCCACCAAAAGCCGAGTTGTTACGCTATCGAGCGCCACCTCCGTCTTGAGCCGCGTAGCAGGGTAACACACGGTAGGACATCCCGGCCCTGATGAACAACAACTTCGACGACGCGCCAACTGCGCCACCGCCGCTGGCCCGGAGAAATCAGGCTAGGTTTTCACCCAGTTATTGAACACCCACGGGGGCAACAGCTTCAGCTATGCCTTCAACAAGGTGTGTGGCATAGTCAGTACCACCGCCGCCGGCCCGACGAAAGATGCCAGGCAGGGTTTTCGCCCAAACTGCCGCGCCGTGAACCGGCCGCCGAGTGTTGGAATCGGTCGCCGTCCAGATCAGCCGCCACAGGGGTTGGCGGTTAGATCCAGATCCAGCCGCCGTCACCCAAGAAGCCTCGGCCGCAGGCGCTGCCTACACGGCTGCCCCAGGCCCGGAGCCGACTGAACCACCCATCGGAGGGCCGAATCCTCCCATCTGGTCGGCTGCCGCAGCCGTCAATGGAGATGGACAAGGGGAGAGAACTGCTGGGGGAGAATCTGGGGAGGACGAGGAGGAGGAAAGAATGGGGCTGAGGAAGGGAAGCGGGCCGCCGCCGCTGCAAGCCGGGGAGGAGCGGCAACGGCGGTCGGGGTGGCCCTCAGAGGCCATGAGGGGCAGTGGCGGCGGGATCCCCCTGTCGCCTCAGAGATGACGCGGTTGGTATGCTACTAGTAAAAGAATCGATATGAAGATACAAGTAATTTAGTTGGGCAAAATTACCTATTGCTTGGTCGATATTCCTAGTTAAGCCATTGTTTGACAGTGCCAACTCTGACAGGCTCCTAAGCTTACTCAAAGAATCAGGGAGGGTTCCTGTTAGATAATGTTCTCTATTCCAAAAATTCACAGGGCGACAAAATTGCCAATTCCTTCAGGTATAATTCTTGATATTTCATTATGTGATGCAGAGAAATACTGAAGTGAAGTGGATAAATTCGAAACAGAAGAGGGAAGCACACCACTGAATCTGTTCTAATCTAATTCCAAACATATCAATTGGGAGTAGTTTGTTAAGGCAGACATGAATCTTCAATCATCGGTTTGTTCAGCTAAATCTAAGAACGCTTCCGCTTAGTTCGTGTAATTTTTAGTTCTCGGATCTCACAAGTACATATATAGCTATAGTAGGGGGCTATCTGGGATCTAAATGCAAGGGCTTCAAATATCCCAGAAAGCTTAGCATCTCCATACATTACACTTTGCAATATTATCTTTGGAACCTCCTCTTCTGAAGAGCACTCATATTGACGATGAACCATGATTTCTTCACATGTTCTAAGCATTCTCCCAAGATGTGCTGGTCTATTTTGGTTTAAAGCATCATTTGGATGCTCACCGAAGTTGGAGACATGCCACTTGATGAAAACTCTCAAAAAGGTCAAAACCTTGCACCAAAAGTTGATGTCGAAGTTGTCCCTTAGTAAGCAAATAGTTCCATATGCACTATAGAGACATCGGCTTAACATCCTAGATATTTCCATGGCCAGCTGTACAAGCCTTGGGTGCATCATGGGGTCCGTGCTTCCGAATAGAAGTGTTTTAAAGAAGTACCAATATGCTTCATCGGACAGATATTTCAGCCTCACTGTCCTTATTGTTCCAAGTTTTGTGATCTTGTCAGACCGACTTGTGATTATGATTTTACTACCAGTTTTCATGCACCGTTTACATGTAGCATACAACCTCATCCACTCGTCTTCATTGAAATCACCGGTCACCTCAACAACAACTAGCATTCTTCCATCTTTGTTGGGTCTAGCAAGGTAAGCTAACTTCTTATTAAAATCATGATCACTCAAGAACATGATTTCTGAAAAATGATCACGAACTCTTTCATCATAGCAAACATGAGCAACAAGGGTGCTCTTACCAACCTTTCCAGGACCGACAATTGGCAGGATTTGCAAGCCTTCGGCATCATTTGGTTGTGTGTACAACAGAAAATCAAGGACAGTCCCTGCTTCCATCTGGCGGGCAAACATGCATTTTCCCAGGAGTAGATGCATGCTATAAGGCTGGCGGTACAGGCGAGGGTAGCTTGTCAAGAACACAACCATATTTTCTACATCAAGGATCATAGAACTCAGGCTGTCGAAAGCTTCTTGTAGATGTTCCAAAACCTCTGTCTTTCTATTGAAGGAGCAGAAATGTTTCAAAGAATTTTGGCTGCGCAAAGACAAAGAATAATGACTCACAGCCTGACCGTTTGTGGACTCCTTATCGTGATGAGATTGGAATCTGAAGGTGTCAAGGATGTAATAGGCTCGGTAAGTGGTGTCTCTCAGCATATCCAGCTGCTGAAGCAAAGATTGGTTTGTGATATGCCGTCCCATGGCATCATCAATGATGATCTGTGCTTGGAACAGGGCCCTTTGGAGGCGATCCTCCAAGACCACTGCTGCCGGTTTGGATCTTCTGGAGAGGAAGTAATTTATGGATCTAGTTGTCAGCTCACTAAGGACTACAGAAAGGAGGATCTCCATTAGGGGATTATCTACACAGGAAGATAATGCAGGCAGCAGGTAGAGCAGAGTAGACAGGAAAGGCCAGGCGACACACACTCGCCAAAATACACTTAGGCAGTAGGTTGGTGCTGCTACTACCTGCGGTGTCCTCTATTTATAAACAGTTGAATGCTGGTGTCAACACTGAGGAAGAAGTGCAGTAATGCTAGAGAATACATCAGATTTAATTTGCCTATTCCTACCATTACTATGCGAGGAATTAACTTCACTGAACACTGCTTCTAGACAATAGCATGAACCTAGACACACAAGAATACAAGATTACTTCCAATATAATATTTAGTTCTACAAAAGGAAATGGGCCTAGCTCAACTAGTTGGAGCAACGTATCGATTAATCTAGACCACCTAGGCTCGAGTATGCTTCGACTCAGATTTGGGTGTCTGTTTTCTTCTTAATTAAATATTAAATAAATTAATGATTAATGATTAAATAAAACTACCTAACTCCTTATAGGTTGGTCCCATTTTCTTAATTTTTTTCAGGTTCTACAAAAGTTCAGTCCAGTTCAGTAGTCATAGTTCAAAAACAGATTTACTTTTCTTTTTTGATCTTCAGGACATGTTTTGCTTTCATCTGATTATCCAGTAAAGTGGACTCTCTTTCTCCTTATAGGCTGCTATTCCGAGAGAATATGTCTGAAGTGGACCATCAAATAGAAGTGGGCGACATGGTCAAACAAAATGAAGACGGCCTGAGATGAGGAATCGACCATGTACGCCCCTTGTAACCACGTATTATTTCCACAGTGGAGAAAGTCATATCTGCAGTAATGGTTGAACTTCCTACAAGCTCGATCCCTCCCATCATTTTCCTGATTGACATCATACAGAGACTATGTGTCACCGGCCGTAACTGAAAATCAGGCGCTCACCAGAGTGTTTCTAGCATCTGAATTCTGAAATCTGAACTTCATTTATGTTCTTCTCATGATATAGGTTGGCTGAAAAGAAAAAAACAGTGGAGTAAAAATTGCACATGGAAAGGTAGAGCTATGGTCCACTTCAGACATATACTGGAGTTGGAGATTCTTGGAATTTTCAAGCATTAATAAATACATGGCGGCGAAGATGGACGATGGAAATCGACATCCTGCGCTGGGATTGAACTTGAGTTGAGCCTGAGGCCTGCCTGAATCCAGTTGTCTCGCTCATTGCACATTTGCACCCATATCCTCTGCCAACCGCCCCCAGACCAAGGCAAGAGAAAAATCTTAGGCCAGTCAGACCAGAGGTCCGTAAAAGCATGCAGCACGGACATGTTGGACGTTCCCTCAGAATAGCAGCCTCAGTCCTGGACTGGACCGCACCTCACCGGCGGCGAGGAGGAAGCCAACAGGCCAACCGACCGACCAACACCCGCGGAGGAGGACAGAAGCTCTGGAAGGTAGAATATTAACCTGTGACGGTGCCATTCATGTTTGAAAAATGGCAGCTGCAGCCTGTATCGGTCATCTGTAAATTGTTGCTGACTTGTGATCTCTGAAGAGTAGCGTGAACCTGCACTATTACTGTATCATTGCTTGCGAGCAACAAATACAAGTCTAGCTAGCTGGCAACGGTTAGAATCACGCATCACGCAAGTTGTCTTTCTTCTTCCTGAAAATGTTGTCGCCTCCTCGAATCTCTTCATCATAGCATCATCACACAACTCACTGTTTATTTTCCCAATCCCAACCCTCATCTTACCACTATAGGAGTCGCCTGCTTTTCCGAGTGTCCAAGGCACTCGGAAAAGGCCCAAATGCACTCGAAAAAGGCTTTTCCAAGTGTGGCACTCGGAAAAGCGCCTCCGGTAAATCACTTCACGGTAAAGAGGCTCTTTTCCGAGTCTTTGGATGTCGGGCACTTGGAAAAGGCTTTGCCGAGGGCAACATCGGCTCTCGGCAAATATTTCACACCGTCATGCCAAAAGGCGCACGCCATCATGCCAAAAGGCACACGCCGTCATTGTCTTTTCCTAGTGCCACACTCGTTAAAAAAAATACCAGATTTTTTTAAAAAAAAACTTTTTCCGAGTGCCACACTCGGAAAAGAATTTTTTTAAAAAAGAGAGCAATATTCTTTGCTGAGTGCCTCTAGCCTGGCACTCGGCAAAGAAAATAGCTTTTCCAAGTGCTGTGGTCATGGCACTCGGCAAAGCTGGGAAATCTGATTTTTCCCAGTGCCATATTTGCCGAGTGTCATGGTCATTGCACTCGGAAAAGAATTTTTACCTTTTTAATTTTTTTTTGCTTTTTTACATTTCCATCTAAACCACACGAATATATCACAGCATATTATACACAAACCTTGCATTCCAGACAACATATCTATTACAAAGTCAGATCATTCATTGCTAATCTAGCGACCAAAATATCACCAGAACAGTTAACATAAGGTTCTCACAAAGACTAGAAAACAATAATTATAAACAGGAGCAACACCTAAGTTTCCCAAATAAGTTTCTCACAACTTGAGCTATAGCTTGTGTTTGTCTTTGCAACTTGCCCCCCTTGTGGTGGTTCAGTAGCAATGGCCTGCATTTAAGTCTAGCATACCAAAAAAAAAACGATTCAATTGAAAAATTATAGCATGTTACAAAGTTAACAAAGACCAAGCTCTGAACTGCAAGGCTATATAGCTAGCAGAGTTTATAGGTTCATATTTAGCTTGGGGTTTTCTTTATCAAGAAAGCTAGGTTGAACTTTACTGAGCAATACATACTCCAAAGGTTAGACAGTTTTAGCTGTACTAAAATAAATGTCAAGGGCGGTCATAAGCTAACAACCTAGAGCTATTATGAGGAACGCTTCAATTTTCAGACATCTCATGAAAAAAAAAGACTTGCATTAATATTTTAGTAGGATACTAAAAAGTGCTAAAGAGAACACTTCAAGATACAGCCATAACTTCAGCCGACCAAGAAAACCAACAATGAAGACAAATTAACTATAACAGCTACCAAGTATGGTCTGTACCTAACCATAAACCCCAAATTTTTGTCACATGAAAGATCTTACTGGACCCTAAAAACATAAAAGTAGCAGTCCAGCATATGTGAATACTAAAGTTAGAACCAATTACCTATATCATAGAGTGATAGTTATAGTTTGGCCATGAAGAAGTACATAGCTCCTATCAGTTTTTCAGACGTTGCTTCTCCATTCTCTTTTTTTTTACTTTATCTAACACATCTGTCTTCAAATAATAATCAGTGCATATTAAAATAATCAGTCTTTTATATTAAGTACAGTGCATATGATCTACAGTCAATAACAATCAGTCTTTGATATTATGTTCAGTGCATATGCTGCTGAAAATGAACATCACAGTAAAGTCAGCACAGGTTGGGTACTTACAGCAATTTTTACTATGTAGTTTGTAACATGAGCCTCTTCCTTACTGTGAGATGTGTTTAACCCTCTAGAAATCCTTATCTGAGCCTCTGTCCAGGTTTTCCTGATATATCCACCTATCATGACATTCAGGAAACCATTAGTGGAAAATAGACACATCATCAGCACATGTTGCGGTAGATTTGTACAACCGAAAGTAACCATCATTTCCCACTAAAATCCCAGCACACGCATCAAATATAGTTCTAGCAGGAAGCCTCGAGATGCCAGGTGCTTCTTCGGTGGCATTAGGGTACAAGAATAGTTTATATATCACAGAATGAGTACATGTCATTTTGTTTTCACTTACTACTGTCAGGGCATTAGGGTACAAGAATATAGTATGTGATGGATCAAAGGAAGTAAATATCATAATCCAGTATATGTAGTGTCATATCAACAGGTAAAGTACATAAACAAATTAAAGATGTCATTTTTCACACAACCTGTAATAAGTATTCTGAATTCCAGACACTACAGAGGCAGGAGCAAACCTCAATTTATTTCAGATTTCAGATAAACACATACCATACTGCTAATCCAAATTCTGCTAGAGATGTAGCAAGAAGACTGGAAACTACTCACACAATACATGTCTTTTCTACTACTACTTCAGAGATGAGGATGTTATATAATATCACCTAAATTTTGTCACAGAAATAGGCTATGTTGCTGTACACAGATGAAGGATGTTTTCCGGGCTCCATTTGGGCCAAGCTCCATTCTGGATAGATCAGCCAAAGTATTAGACCCTCAATGATATATAAACATTGTCAGAATATTCAAGTTTTTTTAACTACATAGATCAGCCGAGTACTAGACATACTCGAAATGATAGGTCGGTTAGACCCACAATGATATATATATGACAGGCATGTAAGCTTCCTGTTGGCTCCTGCTCTGCCTAGAAGAATGCATTTCTTTTATTTTAGGATATTCATGTGCACACAAATTATCAGCAAATTTAATAGAAATAAACTTAGCCAGTGGAATGCACAGTTTAGGATCTGTTTGCATCAGTTCAAGACAATGCCTTAATGCTTTACTGGAATCTAGAAACTAAAAAAGTGTAAATTCTACCATTTGGAACAGGGGCACTATGGATGTCATCTTTTTCACAGAACTGAGGTATGCAAAGAAACCTTAGACAGATCCAACTATCTGATGAAATAGGCTAATAGGCCATGCTTCCTGCAATCTTGAAAATAGTGACAAAGACAAAATTGATGAATTTGATACTAATAGAACTTCCAATCCACAAATCACAGATACTTCATATAATGAAGTATACTACAATGGCAAGACATAGATGAACCTTAGTACTGTATCCAAGTAGAAGGCATCAGCAGTTCAGAGTAATTGCTCAGCAGTTCGGAGTAATTACTCAGAGGTGGTTTACTAAATGACGTAGAGATGTAATAGTATCGTTTAGAAACAATTAATTTTTCAGCTAATTTTTCAGCAGTACAAGATAGCTCTTCCATTTATAATGTCATTATTTATATTTAACTGGGTTGACTTCTAATCTGCTATGAAGCCCACATCAAAGTACATGTACCCTTAAAATATATGTTAACAGTTACTACTGCTAGTTATATATGTTAAAAGTTCCAATAATGTTTGCAAAATAATCGAAGTTTGTAGGCATGCATGTATACACTTGCAATTAGATCAGATCTGGATACAAACAGCCACATAGCTTATGTTAGGGTTTGGGTGCTGACTTTCGCACAATAGCAAGGGAAGAGAAGAGGCGCGCATACCTGGAAGGTGTTCGTTGCCGGCGGGGGCTGGCCGCGGCTCCTGTACGGCGTGGGGAGGCGCGGACGGGGCCGGGCCTGGGCGCTGCTCGTGCTGCGGGGTGCTGGCGCGGCGGAGCAGCGGCGGACGGGGCCGGGGCGGCGCCGGCCAGCCGCGCGCGGGGCAGCTGCGGCCCGGGCACGCGCCGCCGGCGGCCAGGCGTGCGCGCCAGCTCCTGTGCGGCCGCCGGCAGCCAGGTGAGCGCGCCGGCTTCTGCGCGGCCAGCGGCGGGGGCTGGCCGCAGATCCTGCGTGGCGCGACGGCGGGGCAAAGGGCGCGCGGCGCGGGCGGGCCGGGGGACGCGCCATGGCGGCGGCGCAGGGAGGGCGCGCTGCGGCGCGCGCGCGGCCGCCGGGGGTGAATGGGCGGCGCGCGGCGGCCGGGTGGCGCAGCGGCGGTGGGCCGGCGTTGGGTGGCGCGCAGCGGCGGGGGAGAAGCGCGCTGCGGCGGGTGTGCGTGCGTGCGGCGGCGCGGGTGTGGCTGGGACGAGCTGAGAGAGAAAGAGAGACTGGTGGGGAGATGGGCCGGCTGTGGCCCACGTAAGTTAGGGTTTGGCCTTTGCCGAGTGCCCAGACTGCCCCTCGGCAAAGAATTTCGTTTATTTTTTTTATTTTCTTTTCCGAGAGTCTAAAGGAAGGCACATGGCAAACCTTATCTTTTCCGAGTGCCAAATGCGGCACTCGGTAAACTATTTTTTTTGTGTTTTTAGTTTTTGCCCTACCTTTTTTTATGAAACCTTTTTTCATTATTTATAAGGCATACTTAAAATTATAAACTTTTTGAGTTGATTTGCTATATTTCTTTAATTTATTTTGTTTCCTTGCATTTTTTTCTTGAAAAAGTTAATTTGAACTGTAGGTGCCTGAAACAATGGAATTTAGTGATGCAAAAAATGATATTCATGTTTTAGAGTGTATTTTGAGGCCGTATCCGGGAACTTGCTTGAAATTTTGAAAGTCTTATTCACGAAATATGACCACTAGGCTTGTGACCTAAGTGTTTAAAAATTATATAAAATGTGAGCGAAGTCCAAAAATCATGAAACTTGACGAGGTGTCATGTTATCGCATGTAGTGGCTGTGATAAAAAAAATTGAGATGGTTTTGAGAAGCGTTGTGATGTCGGATGCCTAAAACCCGGATATAGCCACATGTGATCGGACACTATATATGTGGAGATGTCTGGGTTTTAGGTATCCGACGTCACAACGTTCTCGAAACAGTCTCAATTTTTTATCGTAGCCTCTACACACGATAACATGATACCTCGCCAAGTTTCATGATTTTCGGACTTTGTTCGCATTTTATATAATTTTAAAACACTTAGGCCGCACGTCGGCCCTCATGTTTCGTGCACAAGACATTCAAATTTTCGGGTGAGTTCCTGGGTACGGCCTCAAAATACACTCTAAATCATGAATATCATTTTTGAATTGCTAAACTCCATTATTTCATGCACCTGCAGTTCAAATTAACTTTTTCCAAAAAAATGCAAGGAAACAAAATAAATTAAAGAAATATAGAAAAAGTTATAAAAAAAGTTCCAAATTAGAACATGTGCTTCAAGGTCATATAAAATGCCCACATAACAAATTTTGATGCAAAAACAATAATTAAAAAAACAAGTTTTCTGAGTGCCTCCCATTAGCACTCGGAAAATTATTCTTTACCGAGTACTTTGGGACGCCAAAGCACTCGGGAAAAAGAATATTTTTCTTTTCGGCGTCAACGTGGGCACTCGGGAAAAGAATATATCTTTTCCGAAGTGCTAATTGCCGGCTCTCGGAAAAGATTAACGGCGGGGACTTGGATGGATGACACCTAATAAATTTTTTTTCCGAAAGTGTTTTTTTTTCGAGTGCGACACTGGAAAAGATCCTCTTTTCCTAGAGTTATTCTTTTTTTCGAGAGCTAGACACTTCGGAAAAGAGCCGTTTTTTGAGTGTTGGCTTTTTTCCGAGTGCCGGCACTTTAAGAAAGAGCACCTTTTCCGAGTGCCCGATTTTTAGCGCTTCGGAAAAGAGTTTGGCACTCGGAAAAGGTTCTGTCTCCCGTAGTGTACAGCGCACGGTTAGATCGATTCAAACGGATCTACTAGCCGAAGAATGTGGAAGTATAGACATTATAGAATAAATCTGTAAGCAAACATGATACTGAGACATGATGTTTTTTAACGAGATTAGACAACATTCCTACATCCTAAGAGCATGACTACAGACGCTCCTCCCCATAAAAAGTAGTTACCCTAGCATACGGGCGTTCCCACAGCCTCAGCTTCCGTCCAAATCAACCAACAAGTCGTTTCACAATTACAATAGAGGTTTCCTAATATTTATTAGCCCTTTGGATAAAGAGTACCACTCTAAATCTATCCTAACCACTGACATAACTCAAGTCCAACGTGGCCACACTGTACATATATATTTGACAGATATCTTCCGTCCAAACCAACCAACAAGTCATTTCACAATTACAACTGAGGTTTCCTCATATTTATCGGCCCCTTGAATAAAGAGTACGACTTACTCTGTCCTAACCACTGACATAACTCAAGTCCAACGTGGCCACACTGTACATATATATTTGACACATATCTAACATGCCAGAGAAATATGGAGGTAGTCATCTATTTGACACATAATGCAAGTATTATGTTACTGATCAACACCACATATAAATGAAAGCAGAAGTACGTCATGTCAGAATGTGTTAACCTTGATACTTATAACCTCCTATAGCTCTTCCTTTTTATATCTTGAATCTCACAGGTATTGACATAGCTATAGTAGGATGGTGTCGGAGACCTACACGCTGCTAGCACATGAGGCTTTACACTTCCGTACATCACATCTTGGATTCTTATATTTGGCACCTCGTCTTGTGGAGAGTGTTGAGCCTGACAATAAAGCACAAGATCTTCTGAAGGTGCCTCCATTCTCCCAAGATGAGGTTCCGTTATTGCACATCCTTCTCTTAATGTGGCAAGGTCATCATCTGTAAAATCATGGCCTTTCAGGAATACGATTTTTGAGAAATGGTCACAGATTCTTTCATCCTTGCAAACATGAGCTACAAGGGTGCTCTTGCCCACTCTACATGAACCAACAATTGGCAGGATCTCCAATTCTTTAGAACCATGTGTCAGGGGTTACTCATGGATGGGCCGCCATATTGGTAATGGGCCTTGGCATAGTCAAGCACTAGACTGCACCTACAAGAGCAGGAGCACCAGATGGGAAAGGCATCGAATAATATTTCAGAAGACAGATACACCTCCCTCTAGTTACTGTTCATCTTCTCCACTACTCCCATGTACCTGGCCCTCTAGCTTCTAGAAGCTTCTAGTCTCTTTCGGATCTATTTCCTACTAGTTCTCTGATTCCACTCCCTTTCTGGCTGCTTGCTGCTCTCTAACCTTCCTTTCTCTGAGGTGTACTCTGATCGATATCTGAATCAAATTATCTGTTACCAATCCGATAGGGTTGCTAACAATTGGTACCAGAGCCATGGATCCCCTCGCCGCCAAGCTGATCCTCGACGAACTCCGCAAACTGTGCGGCAAGTTCGACGCGTGGTTTGCAGTAGAGACCTCCAGGGGTATCCCTGTTCCGACCCAGTCCGCTGCCGTTGGAGCCGACGTAGTCGCCGACAACTGGGGTGGCCTCTTCGACAGCGAGGACGACTCCGTCGAGCAGTACAAGGAGCCCATCGTCGCTGATAACTGGGGTGGGCTGAAGAGCATCCTACCCACCACCCGGAGGAGCGCGAACTCGGCCTCTCTGTCATCGATGTCTTCGGCTCCGCCCAGATCCGCAACGAACATGGCCCCACCTCCACCGACCCCAACACGCCGCTCGATGCTGGCCAGAAAATCATTGTTCCACTGCCCTGCGCATCAACTCTGATAACGCAGGAATCATGTCGCCGCCAACCGTCGTACCAACGGGGTATGCCGCTCCCGGCACTTCGTGTTGTCCCTATCCCCGCCACGCTGCATCTCTGCGTCGGCCACCGCTGCCTCGAGCTCCAGCTCGCCCGCGCCGATGTCGTTCCGAAGGTGCTGTTCCGGTTCCTCGCTAAGCTCTGTGGCGGCACCTGCACCACCGCGCTCCTGGACGCCACCTTGCCCTGCACCATGCCCCTCCACGGCAATGACTTCACCGATGAGCTCGGTTACGGGGAGGTGGACTTGGGCATGAAGCTGCTAGGCCCTGCGAGGTATTGCACCACCAGCAGTCGGTTGGTCTTGCCGGCGCCAATGCAACACCATGGCCCTGCTGCTGCCAGCGATGTGCGGCATCCGGAATAGAAGCTAGCCACGCCAGTGGTCCTGAAGCACGCTCGTCTGGTGTTTGAAGAAATGCCAAGCAAGTACACCACCACTGTTCTATATATTCACTCAGTGAGCTGGGTTGCTGTACAGCACAGGCCATGGCCACCACTCAGAATTCCAGTTGGAGAGCTGTGATGCTGGTCTGCGTCCTCTACCATGGCCGTCATTCGACATGGTTGAGGGGAACTCTGTCTCGGGTCATTCTGGACTACTCTGGAAACCCCCATGGTATGGTATGTATCAGTTCAACAACAACTTAGGTGTATGCTTGCTGCACTTGTAGAGTCTTCGAATTACATGATGAGACCAGGGAGATTTGTTGTTGGTCCTATACCTCTTGGTATGTCGTTGCTTGATCCTGAGGTGATGAATGCATCAGTTGTTAGCAATCTGAAATTAGTTACTCATGGAAGACATTGTGACAGAGGTGTTTCTAGTGTGCACATTCCAGTTCATAACAATATAGCTTATCAGCCATGGCATTCATATGAAATAGCTAAATGCTGGATTTCGGGAGCTGCCAAGACATATCTGGAAATATCAAAACATGTGGCTCGTGTGGATACAGTTTGCATTCCTTGCTATGTTGTAGTTGAGTTCAGTGAATCTGCTAATCAAAAGCCTTAGAAACTAGAAGCTCTTGTTGCTGCAGTTGATAGTGGTGGCAACAGGCCTATAATTCATATCCCGGAAGGAGGTGTCCTTCATGATATCATCTTCAGTTCACCAATATTATCAAGAGACAAAGGAAGTAACTCTGCTGTTGTTGCTGGTGGGGCATCGAGTTTTGAATTTTGAGTGACACAAAATAATTCTCTCATGCAACGGAAGTGTGGTGGTTCAAGTCAGCTTTATCTCTTTGTGGTTCTCCTTTGGGCTAGAAGCACCAGAATGCATATTCTCACTCTTGGGAAGTTTGACAGAATGCTGCATATGGTGTTTGGGATATGGACTAGTCAGGGTTCGGTGCCATGTTGGCCGTTCACAGTTCAGGTGATTGCCCAAGCGACATGGCCAGCATTTATGTTGTTTGACATCAAGGGTGATGCAGTCCATCTCAGGCCAATCCCTTGGCCATTTTTCTGTGGTTATGCAGCCCCTGTGCACTTGAAGACATCACTGTTAGTGAATACTATGATTGTGAACTCCACTCAACTCTATTTGGGTTTTTGGTCACTGTTCTGTTTCACGTGGGTTGCTGTGCAGTACAAGCCTCCCTGGCCACCGCCCCAAAGCAAAGGGATATGGTTTCAGTTATCAGTGAGTTATGTGCTTAGCTGTGCAATGCACTAATGTAGGGTCAAATTTTTCTATTGTATGAAATATCAATAGGGTTGGAAATATTGGCTTGAGTTACTTATAGGTGCAGTGCAAGAGGAACTCAATTGCAGGGAGACACTTCACTGGCTTCAGTTATCTCGTGCTTGGTTGACCTGCACATGGTTCATGGCAGACATGGTTCTGTTTTTTTTTGAGGAAAAGACTGTGGGGGAGATCCCCACAGTACCACAAAAACCTTTTATAAAAAATAACAGAGAGTTCAGTTCAGTTTACTTACAATGAAATTAACTGAAAGCATCTAACCATACCGAAAAGGAGGACCTTAAGTCTCCCCTGAACCTAAGTAACTGGAGATTACATTGCGATTTGAAATTAACAACCCAGGATTGGAACCGCGGCACCTTGTTGCGAAAGATCTTGTCGTTGCGCATCTTCCAAATTTCCCATGCAGCAATCAAGACTATATCAACAAAGAAAGGGTGGGCTGAAACGTTTCGCGCTTGGGCGAGCCTTGGTAGCAGGGTGATGGAATCCTCCCAATCAATATTCAGCGATTGCCAACAACTTTGAGCAAAAGGACAGAAAAATAGCAGGTGATCAATATCCTCAGTGACATTAAGCGAGCACATGACACACTGATTCTGGTTCTGGGGGTTGCAATTTCTCCTACTCAGCATGTCTCTGGTATTTAATCTATCCACCAGCACCAGCCAGCCAAAGAACTTTATTCTTGGGGTGCAATTTGCTGTCCATAACCATTTAAAGGCAGGATGTGTGTCATGATTCTTGTAGGCTAATTTGTAAAGCTTTCGGGAGGAGTAGGTGCCATTACCCCAGATGTATGACCAAGAATCACTATGCATGCTCAAGTCTGGCCAGTTTTCCAACAGTTCACTTAGCTGTTCGAATTTTCGAAAAGCATCCTGGGAGAGAGGCAGATCAAAACAAACTTCAAAGTTCTCTTCTTCTAAAATCTCTCTTACTGATGCCCTTGTATTTTTGGCAAAGGAGAGCAATCTTGGGAATCTGCTTGAGAACGTGTTCCCTGCCCAGGGATCGTCCCAAAAGAGGACAGAGGTGCCATTACCAATAGAACATTGAGCTATACTTCTAAACAGACAGTTTAGCCTCAGCACATCTTTCCACCAGAAGGAACCAACTTCCCTTGCAGCATGCGGCACTTTTGCTTGATAGTATTTCCACCAGATTAATTGTACCCATGGGATGTCTCTTTTATTGTAGAACTTATCCAAATGCTTCAACAGGAGTGCATCATTTTGCAACCTCAGGTTGAGGACCCCTAGACCACCCTGCTCTTTGGGTGTTATAACGATAGGCCAAGCTACCAGATTCCCTCCTCTCTGCTGCTGAGAATTTCCCCTCCATAAACATTGTTTTCTGGCCCTGTCTATGTTCTCAATCACTCCTACTGGCAGCTTGATAATGCAGGATATATATGTTGTAATGGGTGTTATAGCAGATTTGACCATTTCCAGTCTACCTGAATAAGGCAGCAGAGAGGAGCATGCTGAAAGCCTTCGTTCCACTCTGTCCATCATGGGTGTTAGATCATCAAATCTAGGCTTAGTTGTCCCCATTGGCAACCCCAGATATGTGAAGGGCATGGAGCCAATTTGGCAGCCGAAAGTACCCGCCAAAGTGATCATCTTTTCATGAGCAACATTGATGGGTGTAATCTGTGACTTTCTATAGTTAACCTTCAGACCAGTTGACATGGAGAAAGACTGGAGTATACCTTTTAAGAAGAAAAGTTGCCTGGCATCAGCCTCCAAAATTAGGAGGGTATCATCAGCATATTGTATTATTGGAAAATCATCTCCAGGTTGTGGGATTGGCTTCCTTAGAAGGCCCTGGTTAGAAGCTTTGTTGACAATGGCTTGTAGCAGGTCTGCTGCTAGAACAAAAAGTAGTGGAGACAATGGGTCACCTTGTCTCACCCCTCTTCTGCACTGAAAATTTTTCCCAGGCACTCCATTGAGTAGCACTTTAGAAGAGCCCGAACTGAAAATTTATGTGATCCACTGAATCCATTTGCTAGGGAACCCCATGTGCTGCATGATACATAGGATGGCACTGTGCTCAACTGTATCAAATGCTTTCTCAAAGTCTATTTTAGGATGACAATTTCTCTCTTAGATTGATGGCATTGGTGAACATATTCAAAGCACCAGGCTAGACAATCCTGGATTGTCCTGGTTCTGATGAAACCATACTGGAACTTGTGGATGAGCTGTAGAATGATTAGCTGCAATCTGTCTGCCAGGATTTTTGTCAAAAGTTTGAGGCTGGAGTTGAGCAATGAGATTGGCCTGTAGTCATTAACTGATTCATGGCTGTTATGCTTTGGAACTAGCATGATATAGGATGTGTTTATACTCCCAAGTTCACATTTCCATGAAAGAAGTCTGTGCACAAAGAGTAGAAGTCATTTTTAACAATATGCCAACATTTCTTGAGGAACATCCCATTAAACCCATCAGGTCCTGGTGACTTATCAGTTGGCATTCTTCTAACAATATTATCAATCTCCTCGTGGGTGAAAGGGTCTATCAGAAAGCTGAGATCATCATGAGGTGTGATTAGGGAGTCCAATTGAAAAAGCATGGTTGGACTTTCTGTCACACTCATTCTTTCCTTAAAGGCATTCCAGATGATTGCTGCTTTACCCTCATGATTTTGTATCCAAGCTCCTTCCTTATTCTTTAGCTGGGTTATGGAATTCTTTCTGTAGGTGATGGTGGCCATTGCATGGAAAAACTTTGTGCATTCATCTCCAAATTTAATTCTATTCTCTGTGTATCTATTTTTCCAATAGGTATTTCTGGCTCTCAGGAGGGCAGCCATCTGCATCTTTACCAGTCTTCTTAGATTGCATTCAGTATTGTAGAGAGCCCTCTGCTCTTCCAGAGTGTCTAGGTGCAGAATGACAATATTGCAGTTTGCAATCAGGATCTTAGCATTAGAGAATGACTTGCTCCAATTCTTGAGGCTGTACCTCAGGTTCTTAAGTTTGGCTGACAGTCTGGAGGCAGCGTTTGGTTGGTGGGAGGGCTGACTCCAAGCTTGCTGAACTACCATGTGAAAATCAGGCATCTCAGGCCAAAAGTTCTCAAATCTGAAAATTCTGGCTTTTGGGATGGCAGTGCCAATTGTCACATTACAGGGGACATGGTCTGAGGTGACTTTTGCTAGTGGGATGACCTGAGTGTTTGGAAAGGCTTCTGTCCAATTAACTGAAGTAAAGAACCAGTACAATTGCTCTAGCAATGGGTTTTCCTGCATATTACTCCAGGTGTATGATCGGCCTTGCAGAGGTAATTCAATGAGACCTACTTGCCCGATAGCGTCATTGAAGATAAGCGTGTCTTGTAGGCAGCCCCCCGTTCGGTTTCTATCACTGAGAGAACGATAAAAATTGAAGTCACCCAAAAAGAGCCAGTTATCTGTATCTCCAACTATATGTCCTCTGAACCAATTTATGAAGTTTGTTCTTTCTGGTTCGACACAGGGTCCATAGACTGTGGTCAATTTCTAGATATCACCATTGTGTGTAGAAGTGAAGGTTACTGTGATACTGAAGCTACAGCGTTCAGAAGTTACTCCAGTGAAGGTGGCACTATTCCAGACAACTAGGATGCCCCCCGAGGCACCCACGGAGGGGATGAAATCAAAAGCATCAAATCTTCTAGGAGAAATTTTCTGATAAAACTGATATCGAAGTTTTCTTTCTTTGTCTCTTGTATGCAAATCACTGAGCAGGCGCTTTCATCTATCTTTTCTCTAATGGCATCTAACTTTTCTTGTGCATTAATCCCCCTTATATTCCAGCACAGAATTTTCCAACTACGGTGCGTCATTAAAGAAACTGATGGTATACTGACTGACTATCATGCATAACATGACAGTAAACATACTGACCAGATTAAACTTCAGAAACATAGGAAGACTGTAACCATGGTGCCCCCACATAAGTACAGAATCTGAAACGAGGTCCTGACCAAACTGAGCAGTCCAACAACGAGAAACAAAATATAAGAAATAACATAAGCGACAGCAAAAGCGATATCCTGGCTCATGGCCAGATGGGGGTGGCTTCATAGGGTTATTCTTCATTGGGACACCCCTGGGAGCTGGAGGTGGGCTCCTCCATCAAAGCCTCATCAGTGAGCTCACCAGGAGCTACACCACAGCTGATTCCCCAGCTTCGTAGCATGGATGTAGGGATTGGACTGAAGGAGTCTTCCTGTGTGGGGATGGAGAGAAGGGCGACCTCTCTTCTTTGGCATTTGCCTAGGTGTACATGCTTATATCCGGCCTGGTCACCTCGAATTCTTGGGCTGCGCCTGACCTGGGTTTCCACTAAAGGAGCCCGAGAGCGACGTCTGGTGTTGGGCTGCAGGGCGGGACACTGAAATTCAAATGCTTGGTCTTGACCAGACATCTCTATGCTCTGACTTTGGTCTATGGTCATACTGTCTTCCAGGATGGGTGTACTGTCATTTGACATGGAGTTGTGAGGGAGTGGGATGATCACATTCTGAGAGGTTGGGTTGGCAGAATTGCTCAGTGTCACAATCTTCCTCCTCCTCCTGAAATCAGTATAATCTGCAATGATATGCATAGCAATTGCTGCACCAACCGGCTGCCAAGGGACAATCTCTAGTCCACTGTTTTCTGCTGCCATGTCTGCATTCCTTGCTGAGGTTACTGGTTCCCTTGATGAGCTTCCATCAGAGGCTGCTGCACCATTCAGGTCACCAAGTAGGCTTGACTCGATTACAATTGTCTTCTGGGGAGGACTCATGTAACTAATCATGGGCAGGACAGATCCTTGGAGGCAGAAGCCATCAGGTAGCCCTCTTCTGTCAAATACCAACTGATTGATGCTTCTGTTATGGGCAGCAGCAAATCGGAGGACTTGTTCCAACTCATCATCAAGTTGTGATGTGGCATCACTAGAGGAGGAACTATCCTCATCAGAAGAGTTTGGCCCAAAGACAAGCTGCATAGGAATGTCAGTACCAGAGGCACGCAAGAATCTCATTGATGATCCTGAACTGTCCACATCAATATGGTCTTGGGGGACAAGGGGGTGATGGGGAACTTGCTCTGCTGGCTGGACTTGGTTGGGAAGCTGTTGATTTTGAATAAATTGATCCCAATCCCCTTCCTCGGCATCATTCTGAACCTGAATTGGCTCAACTTCCTGCTGAAACTGAATTGGTTGAACTGGGTGATTGACCTGCTGAATCTGGTCCAGTTGGATGGGATGTGCTGGGTTTGGGTGTGGATTTGCCCCAAAGAACCCCAAGTTGTCTGCTGCACCTTGCACTTCCTCCTGCCAATCAGGGTTGACCTGGTGATTGCCCACATCAATCGGTCCATGCTCAGGATGGGGATCTGCATCCAGAGGAACCGGGTCTTCGTCACCAGGAAAAGCATCAGGGAAATTTCCATTCAGGATATACACTGGTACTGCCCAAGAGCGACCATTGCCACCCATAAGTGTGCCTCTTGATACTATCAGGCTTCTTGGGACACGATGCGGGCTGAGGATGAGGGCTCTGACAAGAATTCTGGACTTGTTTGCATCTGAGTACCAATCCAGTAAACGGCCATACGGCGCAACAGCAGCTCTAATGTATAAGTCTTTCTGGTAATCAAGCGGAAAAGCCAAAAATAGAATCCAAACAAGTCTAGTATACGGACAATCCCTAGCATTGATACCCTCATCATGATTAATGACAGTGATGACATGATTGTTTCCAAAATTAAGCGGAGAGTTCTGGACTAATCTATCTCTCTGTGGCACTGAATGTAAGCGGATCAGACCCAAACCAAGTGGTGACTTGTGAGCGGAGCGAAGACGGACCCTCTGATCATGCTCGAGGAAGTTGATGACAAGTTGGAGAGTGTGGCGTCGCTGATCTTCGTCCTCTGGCATTGGATCAATGTTGACGATCGCATAGTCTTCATGCTCCCTAGGCGGCTCGCCACCCAGAGCCAGTCGTCCTCTCGCGGGGCGGTTCCAGCCATGCTCAATCTGCATGTCTGCCACCAGGAAGGGTGCAGGATCCACCGGAAAGTTGGCCATGTCGCCGTCGTCGGTGTCGTCGTCAAGGAGGGGTTTGGGGTTTTCTGAGGTATGTTTGGTACTGTTGCCAGTCGGCGGCGGATTTGGGGGAATATTAGATTGCGACTGTTGCTGTACCAGGGAAGAATTTGGGTCCGTGGAAGTCGGCTGACTCTTCGGCTTCCAAACCAGACGCGGTCGTGCTCGAGTCAAACACTGTTTCATGATGTGACCATAGTGGTAGCAGGATTTGCACCTGAACTGGTTCTGGCACGATCCTTTCCAGTGCCCCAGTGTCAAGCAGCGTGAGCAGGTGGGCTCCTGGGCCCAATCTTTCTGGGCTGGAAAAGCGGAGGGTTTCAAAATTGAATTTGAAAACCCGGTCGATCCGAAATTCGCGCCTTCTCCTATGGCACCGTTGTGCCGATGTAGATCCCGATCTGGCGAAGAACATGGGGGGACTAGGCTGGCCGTATTGGGCCGACTGCCAAACTTGAGTTCTGGAACTTTGATCGACTCTTCCACAAGCAAACGAAAGGCACCAAATTGCAATACATGTTTTGGTGGTTGAATCAATGGCTTTGCAAATCGAACTTTTTTCGGAGTCTGAGAATTGGCAAGAGCCTTGACCTTTTTCTTGGTGCTCTTCGATAAGACTTTCGTCCATTCCTTTTCCTGCTCAATCTCCCATGCTCTTTTCTCACGTTCCCAGTGAGGAGTGCCATTATTCCAGAGATGGAAAAACACATCAAAAGACGATGCAGTGACTCTGCGCAATGCATAGACCAAGAACCCAACATTCTTCGAAGCCACCAAAAAACGGAAATGGTTTGTGCTTAAGAATTTGACATGGAAACCATCCGCACTACCACCCAGGCACGATTGAAGGGCAAGGGAAACTGAATCCTCCGTTAACCGGAAAAGGTACCGACGGAAAGTCGCGAGAAGAAAGAACGAGCCATGGGGGGTGGGGGAGTTGTGGTGTACCGTAGATCCAAAGCGGTGGTAGACTTCATCTTGAAAATCTTTCCCAGGATTGAAGTCCAATTTGCCAACCAGATCCGAAAGCAGGAACCCATCGGCGCGATCACTAGGGATCAACATCGTCGGGGAGGGGTGGCGAGGGTGTGGGGGGTGGGAGAGGGGCGGGGAGAGCCATAGCACCTTTAGGATGTGGTTCTGTTGTCTTCTAGGAAGCTTCAGGCTCTGATTATATTTATTCTGCAACCTTTATTTCAGTATTGTCCAATTGAAGTGGCTGGGATACCTGCTGTTGACGTGTCAGCACTCAGCACCTCTAGTGGCAGCTGGAATTCTTTCAAAATACAGTTGTGAGCGGTTCTGGCCATTTTCTTGCACTGGTAGCACTGATGTTACACCGTTCCCTATGGTCACATGCGAGAAGGGTAAGAAGAAAGGTTGTTAGTCCTTCAAGGGTAAGAAGGTCGCAGGAGCTCTCAAGTGGCACACTCGCTGCTGTTTGTAGCCTGCTGACTGCAGTGGAGACATGTAGACATGTAGTAATACAGATACATCTAGCCCGCTGCTAACTCTGGGGTCATGCAGCCACCCAAGTACGCCTAGCAGCCCGCTGGTGATGCCAATTGGTGTGCGTGACCACAGCTCACCTGCAACATTTGAGATGCAAAAAGCAACCACTGGTAACTTTGATGCTGGCCTAGATAAATCACAAGTGCAAGATGAAGTGTCAAGAAGGTTTTCTGCAAAGTAAAAATTGATGGCGAGAGGAGCAGCTGGGTCGGTCTCACCTCGAGTGTGTTGGAGCAATCAGCAAGCCTTCCTCACCAGATTGCGTGCAAATATGCAGCAGCTCTATGTCTCCTTTGAAGGTGCGCTCAGCCCCTGAAAAAATTGAGAGATCCACAAGCTCCAGTGATGGGAAAACCATTAGGCAGCATGCCAACAGCTAGCAGCCCAACTACACCGTGTGTGCTTTTTCATCTGGAGGTCACAAGTATACGCAAATGCTAGAGAAGGTTCAGGTCGCTGATGTTCTGGTGCACCCACAGCCCACACAGAACTTATCAACGGCATTACAATCAACCCGTATGGATATTACACAGGAAGTGAATGTACCCACAAATACTGGGTTAAGTCGTAGCTCTCGATCTAACTTTGTTTCCACTGCTGATGGTATCTCAGCAGGCAACGAAGATATGTTGCAGAAAGCAATGTGTAGGGCTGCGATTCGCAACTTGGATGGAAAGACGGTGGGAGATTTGGGATCACCATGCTCGTCTTCTGGTCTTCAACAGTTGCACTCGGGTATGCCAAATTTTTCTAAAATTTCTGTTGGTACTTTACCTAATGATTTGTGCTCTAGAAACCTACAAAATCTAGGTTTTACTTTGGGGGCAATGATTCAGGGGGTTAATTTAACAATCAAGGCCTTAAAATGCATAGAAATTGATAGAACATCAGTGGCACCTATCTCAAACAAATCAACATAAAGGTCTTATCTGGTCCTCAGTGACGACGAGGACACCGAAAATGACGGTGCCTTACTCGCTCATTTGGTGGGGGATATTTCCGAGGTTGATTTTTGTAGCACCCAGTTTTAAGGACAAAACCGGATACACACTATATGTGAGCCCAGGAAGTTAAATCTCACATATAGCTATAAATAAAGGTAATATCAAAAGACAATGCTTAATTATAATAGCGTATTAGTAAAAAGTATAACCTCAGAGCGCAATCAGCGAAATGACACTTCGATCTTTAGGTGAAGACTCTCCACAGGGACAACTGACTGGTTGATCACAAGCCTAAACTTCTCCTGAGGTGTGAGGGAATAGCAAGAGTGAGTCCATGTCGAACTCCGCAAGTATAGCAACAAGGTAGTATACATCCATAAATTCATGATCAAAGTAACATAAATAATGTAGAGCATTAAACAGTAAACAATGAGTATGTTAGCAATCAAAAGTTATCATCTTAAGTGTAAGGATTCCAAGGCCGCTCGTGTCTTTGAGCAAGGCTAGTATACCAGTTTAATAAACTCTGCGCAAAGGTGTACACTTTCACTGTGAGTCGTGATTTACCCTTTCGCCCGAGGTGATCAGCCTCTTGACCCACTTCCAAGGATGGTCGGCAGGGTTCACTATAAAGCCTTTCAAAGGTTCATCTAACAAGTTAGGGCCGCTAGGTTTCAATAGTCAGTCTGTGTGATACAACCAGTCCCAGGGATCCACAGTCTGCTTTTCCCCATTTGCGCCATAAGGGTAACCTCTAACAAGCTAGAAAAGGTCCTTATACTGAGCTAAAGCCAGAGCCATATAGCCCTCACAGCTGTACTGTCAATCCCGGAGGTTCTCTTACAGATAAATCCTCGAGTTGCTAAAAAGTCATTTTTATTGTTTATTGCTTAAACATTAATCAAGTCACAAGATCATGGTCACAGAAAGAAAACCCAAAGTTATACTTGCCTTAATTCGGATCCAAACTTCTAGCTCAACTCGAATCTTCCTTCAAGCTCTTATTCTTCAAAAGACTGGCTTCTCGATCCCACGTAAAGCTCACCGACTGGACATGATTATGGAGCACCACACAAGCATTCAGAGAGACAATCATCATTGCAAACAAATCTATAGTTAGAACAGTACACCAACCAATGAAAACAAAAGTTGAAAAGATTATAAAACTGACGTACACGTTGCTACAAACACACAAACGCAAGTAGCATGCTAATCAGAACTACGGTAAGCAAGATACGACTACCGAAAGGTTTACTTTGTAGGAGAAAAAAAGAAAACTATAGGCTTCATTTATTTTAATAATTATGTAAAACATATATAAGATATTTTAGACAGATTTCTAAATTGAATTAAGCCAAATGATATTTGTATAAAATAAACATAGATATCGAAAAGCTCTGAATATGGCGTTGGATAAATTGATAAAAAAAAACTTGCTGAATTAATTGAAACAGATAGAGTGGACTCTTGATGAATATAAACAAAAGACCAATGCATGATGATAAGCCGTGAACACAGCTTGAAGGAATCATGGAAGGCAAATGCATGTACGGGTAGCATTGTGCTCATATACATGCAAGCATGACGTATGACACTAGATGGCTTTTTATGAGAATGATATAGGGTGAGTCGATCGAATTGATAAAAAAATAAAATAAAGAATTAAACTTGCATGGGCGTTGGAACGGATAGAGTGAAGTTCTGATTAAACAAATGGTTAATCTCCATCTGCTTTAGCAATAGATGATAAAAGGATCGACGACATTCAGCAAAAACAAAATTTGTGTAGATTCAAGATAGCTAGAACGGATTATACATGCAAACGGTGGGGATATACATGTTCAGCACCTGTGTAAATTTGGACGTTGTATGTGCATGTAGGAACAGGTGCTTCGACGTGCTTGCTTGTTGAATTCAGGTGGCCACAAGGAGAGAGACGGGGTTTGCTTTGCTGTGCACGCTTCAGAAGACGACGACTAGTCGACGAGCACACCGGCGGCCGGGGACATGTACGTACGTCACAGCAAGGTACACTACTACAGAAATGGGATTTAATCCCGGTTGGCAACCCCCCTTTAATCCCGGTTGCCCAACCGGGATTGCCAATCCGGGACTAAAGGTCCCCCCTTTAGTCCCGGTTGTGGCAACCGGGATTAAAAGTATCCCTTTAGTCCCGGGTTGGAAATCCAACTGGGACTAAAAGGTTCGCCAGGCCTTGCCTCGGCCTAGCTTCTTTTAGTCCCAGTTGGTTTTCTAAACTGGGACTAAAAGTGTTGCCCTTTTTTCTATTTTTATTTCCTTTTTCTTTATGGTTTATTTTCAATTTAATTTAGTTATTCGTATACGAATTGTACACTGCTAACACTACACAAAATGTGCCGGTTTTTGACATTTGATCTTTGACATTTACCAAACAATAAATTATATATTGACATATGCTTCGACAACATATTATACACATCTTGCATTTCAGTCAGATCATTAAATTGCCAATCTGGTAACCAAAACATCACTAGAACAGTTCACTTGAGGTTCTCACAAAGACTAAAAAATAGCACACAGGGTTCCTAAATGAGTTTATCATAACTTGAGCTATAGCTTCTGTTGGAGTCTTTGCACCTTGCCCTCCTTGTGGTGGTTCACTAGCGATGGCCTCCATTTGAGCCTAGCATACAAAAAATGATTCAATGAAAAATTATAGCATGTTACAATTTAACAAAGACACAAGCTCTGAACTGCAAGGCTATATAGCTAGCAGAGTTTATAGATTCATTATATTTAGCATGGGGTTTTCTTTATCTAGAAAGCTAGGTTTACAATTTACCAAGCAGTACATACTAGTGTTTAGACTTGACAATTTTAGCTGTACTAAAATAGAAGTCAGGGGCTGTCCTAGATCCGTTCTGAGCAAAGCTTAAATTTTCAGACAATCTCATGAAAAATCTTGCATTAACCCTTTTAAACTTGTTACAAAAATACTAAAGAGAACAATACTATGAGAGAAACACTTCAAGATACAGGCATACAGATGGACTAGAAAGCAGAAAAAAAAAAACTCCTAGTGAGAAATCCATAACAGCACCCAGGAAATTTCATTAGTTCTAGTTGCATGATACTAAATTTTGCAGGTTCATCACATAAACTCCAGTCGACCAAGAAGAAATAACATTTACCAAGTATGGTCTGTACCTAACCATGAAACCAAAAAATTCATAACATGGAAGATTTTACTAAACCCTAAAAACCATAACTGTCCATGTGAATACTAAAGTTAGAAACAATTACCTTGCAAACACAAGTTTGATGGTTGCACTGTAGTAGGACAACATTTGATTAATGAAAAAGCACTAGCAGCAGGTCTGCCTTCAGACTCCTTGGTTTTCTCTGCAATAAAACCACACACAAAATTAATTCCTTGGTTTTCTCTGCAATAAAACCACACACAAAATTAATGAAAAAGCACTAGCAACAGTCAATGATTTTAAACTTAGCATCTAGGTTAGCCAATGAGAATAATGTACAGGTTTGTGTCGAAAATACTCACATAACAACTTTATCAGATTCCAAATTATATTACAATAGAATAAATTAGTTGAATAGGTCGTGCTTCTTCGATGCCCAAAAGATCTCTTTTTTTGTTAAGACCAGAGGGAGCAAGTTTTTATTCCCATTCGATCAAGTTACATTCTTCTATGCAACGGCTGATCTCACCCCTTGCACTATTAGACAAGGTTACAGTATCATTTCTAAAATCATACACCTCTAGCATAGGATAGTTCAATGCATTTGGAAAAATAAATTTTGGCTATTCATTCCATATCATATTAGTGGACCAGGTTTCTGTGCTTAAATCAGAAGCTTTTACCAAGATACTATCATATATATATTGTAATGTGAAGGCTTCTCTTTGATTTAGCCTCAAGTGGTTAATAGGTATCACCTTCGTGCACCTCCAGACTGTATTCTACTGCCATTTCCTTGACTTGTTGCTTGCAAAGCAAACTTCTATTGCTCTGAAGCAACATAGCAAACCCATCAATATGATGGAGGAAGCTTCATATCTATAAGCATCTGTGATTCATGCAGGTGATAGTTTTTTTAAAAAAAAATCCAAGCATGCAGATTTAACTCTAAAGATTTTCATTGCAGCAATGGAAAATCTTCCACTATGATCCTATACTTGAAAAGCTGGAACCTGGATTTGTTGTAACCCCAAATAATAGCTGGAACTGATAGAGCAACCAACTAATTTCAGCATAGCAACTAAAGCTGTTGGATGTAGCTAGAATAAATCCCTTCCACAGCTAGAAGATAAGGCTGCAAATAAATTAATTCCTGAATAACTTAGAGTTCAGATTGGAAGAACTATACACCTTTGGTGGAGTAGCTTCCAACTACCTTTTCACACGGAACGCAGGTTATAAAAAAAATGATAGTATGTATTAACAACATCTCATATGGGCATTCCATGGAGCACATGGAATGCAAACATCGTGATACAGAAAAAAAAACAGAGTCATGAATCATAGAACTGATATCCATGTATATGCAAAATTGGAGAAATAAGAACCTAGATGCCTCCCATTGCAGCCACTGCAGCAGGCGTACGCAGGGAGAAGGGGTGGGAAGGAGAGGAGGTGATGACACACCATGAGGCAGACGCGCCGCTGTGGGCGGGCGACGGCCGAGCGCAGCTGGGTGGCGGCTAAGGATGCCGCGCTGCGCACCGGGAGGCGAGGAGGCGGCGCTGCCGGTGGCGGAGCCCCGGCCGTGTGCTGGCGTGCGGTGGTGGCGGCGTCGGCCGGGCGGCGAGGGAGCGGCGCGCTTCGCGTCGGGGATCTGCTGCAGGCCGAGGAGCGCGTCGGGGAGCGGCCAAGGGACGCGCGCGCCAAGCGCCGGGAGGCGAGGAGTCCGCGCCCAAGGCCGATTTGGCTAGCAGGCAGGGGCGGCGGCGGCGCCGATCGGCTGCTTAGGCTACGAACTTACCTCGGTGGGGAAGAAGGAGATGAAGGCCTTTTTTATCCCCGCGGCTTTTGTCCCGGTTGGAGAATAGAACTGGGACTAAAGGTCCCTTTAGTCCCGGTTGGTGATATGCACTGGGTTAGATTTTGCACCGGGACTAAAGGTGTTTTCGGCGCGCGCCAAAAATGGCAGGCCCTCTTTAATCCCGGTTGTTAGATAAACCCGGGACTAAAGGTGATGCTAGAACTGCAGATTCTAATTTTCATATCCATGTTTATTTCAAATTACACAGTAAGCTTTTAATTGTCCATTAAATAGATTATTATTCCAAAAAATTATGAAAATAAAAGTTAGACCTTCTTTTTGCGCTATTGCACATATAAAAAAAATATGACATATAATATTATGTTTTTAATGGGTTATAATGTTATATAGTCAAAATAATACTACAATTTCACGCATACAAAATTGTAATTAGTAATAAAAATCTTTAAAACCGTTTGGTTCTGTGGCATCTATCCGGACACCACTGTTTTGGTTGGTGCTCTTTTATCTTGGGTCCCTTTTGCATGTTTCTAATTTTTGTTTCTATTTTTCTTTTAAAATACACAACTAGTTGTTAATTGCCTAGTAAATAGCATATTAGCCAAAAAAAAATATGAATAAACAAATGGAGACCTGCTTTTGCATTAATGTGCATATGAAAAATCTATAACATATAATCTTTTGTCTTACATTATTAATAATTTTATATAGTCAAAATAACAATCACAATTTTGCCCATGCAAAAATGTAGATGCCAATTAAAATCTTTAAATCTATTGATTTTAGGCAGGAAATTAATTTCCACATCTTATTGATGTAGATCATTGGTTTTTGACTCACACATTCTCCATATATATGAAATCAACACCAAGTATAAATTGATTTATTAAACTGGATTAAATAATATGGGGAATAACATGACAGCATTAGTTAACGGCAATACTTAACAACATAGATGGTTTGGTGACATGTTTTGACCACTTTGCTATTCAAAACTTTTTCATTAGAGCCAAATTTTAAACCATTTACCGCACAAAACTTACTTAAAACTTAAAATTCAAACCCGCAAACTCACAAACTCGCCAAATAAAAGAGTAGCCTATACAAAAGTTGCACATAATGTTGTTCCCTACAACTTTTCTACTCAACACTTCTTCTTTAGATATCATCTATTGCCGCAAATTTCAGCAGTGGCCTGCCGGGCTTTAAAATTCATAAACTTTTAAAAAAATTCAGTAATTCAACAGTTTATCAGAAAATTCCAAATTTTTGTGTGGTGACATATTTTGAGCACCTAAGATCCACAAAAAATAATGGAATGATTTCAATGATGTGGCATCATAGATGGTTCACAAGTAGGCACACCTCTCACAGAGTTTTAAGTGACAATGTGAAGGATTAGCACTAGATAGGCATAATATACCCTGAAAGTCTTAAATGAAGGAGTGACCAAGATAAAAGTTGTAAATCTTGTTGTTCCCTCCATCTTGCTATTCAAAACTTTTTCATTAGAACCAAATTTAAAATCATTTACCGCACAAAACTTGCTCAAAACATAAAATTCAAACCTCCAAACTCACAAACTCTGCCAAATAAAGGAGTGGCCTATACAAAAGTTGCACATAATGTTGTTGCCTACCACTTTTCTACTCAGCACTTCTTCATTAGAGATCATCTAGTGTCCTAAATTTTAGCTGCGGCCTACCGGGCTTTAAAATTCATAAACTTTTAAAAAAATCAGTAATTCAACAGTTTGTCAGAAAATCCCAAATTTTTATGTGGTTATATGTTTTGACCACCAAAGATCCATAAAAAATAATGGAATGATTTTAATGATGTGGCATAATAGATGGTTCACAAGTGGGGACATCTCTCAGAGAGTTTAAGTGACAATGTGAAGGATTAGCACTAGATGAGCATAATGTACCCAAAAAGTCTTAAAAGAAGGAGTGGCTAAGACAAAATTTGTAAATCTTGTTGCTCCCTCCATCTTTGCTATTCAAAACTTTTTCATTAGAGCCAAATTTAAAACCATTTACCGCACAAAACTTGCTCAAAACTTAAAATTTAAACCTCCAAACTCACAAACTCTGCCAAATGAAAGAGTGGCCTATACAAAAGTTGTACATAATATTGTTCCCTACAACTTTTCTACTTAGCACTTCTTCATTAGAGATCATCTAGTGCCCCAAATTTCAGTTGTGGCCTCTTTGGGCTTTAAAATTCATTAACTTTAAAAAAATCAGTAATTCAACAGGTTGCCTAGAAGAAACGTGGAGCATATGTCGGGGAACTTTTAGTCCCAGTTTGTTATTACAACCTGGACTAGAGATCAAGTATTAGTCCCAGTTTGAGATTAAAACCGGGACTAAACCTTTTAGTCGGTTCCAACCACAAACCGGGATTAAAGGTAAAACCTTTAGTCCCGGTTGGGTTCACAAACCGGGACTAAAGGTCCCCGGCCTGCAAAGGATGCTGCCATAGGCGTTGAGGATTGATTTAGTCGGTTGGTGAACCAAACCGGGATTAAATCTTCCTTTAGTCCCGGTGCAATTTTAGCCGGGACTAATGCACTTTGACCGAAAGCCTTTTCTCTAGTAGTGGTATGGAGGCTTTGAGTGGCAAGATTCTCCACACGACGGCGAGGCAGCAGATGGCATCGGCACGACGACGGGCGAACAACGCCGATGACGGCGACGGCGACAATGAGAGTCGAACGTGGCCAAGCTAGGGCTTGGCGGCGCTACGCACTTCGGCAAAGGTGCGGCTTGCTAGGGCTAGCATAGGGGGATGCGAGCGCACGGCCAGCTATTTATGGGGCTGGCTATTTATGGGGCAAGGGGTGGACATGTTGGGACTGGGCGTGAACGCCGAATCCAGCTCGGAGACAGTGTCCGTGCACAACACGATCAAGGGCAGAAGCAATAGATGTCGCTGACGCACTGGCATTAGCTGGCAGCGGGACAGAGGGGAGAAAGGAGAGAAGGGGAGGGCACGAGCAGTCGACGGGCTGCTGGGCTCCAAGGCTGGACTGGCCGATGCACAGCAAAGGGAAGGAAGGAGCGGCTGTGTGCGGGCTGGGCAGAGAGAAAAGCTAGCAGGCCGGAAAGAGAGAGGAGAGGGATTTGCTTTTTCCTTTTTTTTTTCTATAAAATTCTTTTCTAAAATCCTTTTCAAATTGGATTTGAATTTTTGAGTTTTCATCAAACCACACAATCAAAAAATAAAATGCAGTGGCATGAATGCATCATTCATGTTACTAATCTCTATGATGGATTTTATTTTAGTGAAAATATTATTTTTCCTACATTTTATGAGCACGTAAATACAGAATTAAATCAATTTCCACCTATTTTTAAAAAGAGCAAAATCTAGGGTGTTACAATTTTGATGAGGCGGACCTAGACACAAAGACTTGTGATCTCATGGCATCCGCTAGGAAGTCAAAGTCATCTTCAAAGAAAAAAAGGCGCAAGTCTAGAGATGGGGGCAATATTAAAGCTAAAAAGAGTTTCACAATGAAAGGCATTTTTCTGGAATAGCGGAGGTCTCTCAGACTTGTCTAAATTTCGTTATATTTCAGATGCAATAAAAGATCATAATCTAGATTTTGTAGCTATAATGGAGACGGGGAAGAAAGATTTGTCAAAGACGAATAAGACTCGCCTATCAGGAGATGCTGATTTCGTTTGGCATTGTCTTGCCCCACGTGGCAGGTCAGGGGGATATTACTAGGTACTAATGCAGGGGGTCTTAGATCTTTCATTTATTGTGGAAGGGGAATTTTGTATAAAATTTCATTTTTGCAATAAAATTGATAACTTTAAATGGATTCTCATGGCTGTCTACGGTCCAGCTCAAGATGACTTCAAGCCTGCCTTCTTAGCTGAACTTGTGAGGGTTTGTCAAGGAAAATCCACTTCCTACCCTAATGGGTGGACATTTTAATTTATTGCGCAAAAGTTCCGAAAAGAACAATAATCGGTTCAACGATCGGTGGCCTTTCTTGTTCAATGCTGTTATTGACAGCTTTGATCTTAGGGAGATAGACTTAACTGGTCGACAATTTACCTGGGCAAACTCCCTACCTATTCCAACCTATGAGAAGCTGGATCGAGTTTTGATGACAACTGAATGGGAACTTAAATACCCTTTGGTGACCGTACAAGCCCTAGATAGAGGGGTGTCGGATCATACTCCATTGTTATTAGATACCGGGACCTCAGATTTTGCTGGGAATGGAAAACAGTTCAAACTAGAACTATCATGGCTTACTTCTAACGATTTTTATGACCGTGTCATAGAAATTTGGAACAAACCAGTGAAGGGCAACAACCCAATCCAAAGATGGAATAATAAACTGAGTGCTTTGCGCAGAAACTTGCGAGGGTGGGCAGCACATAACAATGGACAGTATAAGGCACAAAAACAAAACTTACAGAGCTCCATAAATGAGCTAGATTTGGCAACTAAGGTCCACGATTTGTCTAAAGCGGAGCGTGATAGTCTTGCTCTTGCTCGACATCAATTATCTCATTTGCTTACAGAGGAGGAAATTAAATATTTTCAGAGGGCTAAGGTGAAGGATGTCCTCCTTGGAGATAATAATACATGTTACTTCCAACTAATTGCCAATGGCAAGCATAGAAAGAAGCGAATTTTCTCACTTGATCAGGAGGACGGAAAGATTGAAGGTCAACATAACCTTAAAGATTATATTACCAAATTTTATAAAGAACTATTTGGGCCACCAAAAGATTCATTGTGTGCCCTTGATAGTTCAAGGCTCAATGATATACCCCAAGTAACACCGGAAGAAAATGAATTCCTAACTTCCCCTTTTATAGAAAGCGAAATCCGAGATGCTATTTTTGACATGGAACATAACAAAGCACGTGGCCCTGATGGTTTTCCAGCTGAGTTTTATCAAAAGTTTTGGGAAGTCATTAAAGGTGACCTATTGCATATGTTCCAAAGTCTTCATAATGGGGATTTGCCTTTGTTTAGTTTGAGCTTTGGTGTTATAACCCTCATTCCTAAGGTGTCAAATGCAAACCGAATACAACAATATAGACCAATTTGTCTGCTCAATGTTAGTTTTAAAATATTTACTAAGGTGGCAACAAATCATGTTAACAGGGTGGCTGACCATATAATAAGCCCGACCCAATCAGCATTCATGAGAGGACGCAACATCCTAGAAGGGGTTGTTGTCCTACATGAGACAATACATGAACTCCATCGAAAGTAATTAAACGGAGTAATTTTCAAAATAGATTTTGAGAAAGCCTATGACAAAGTTAGATGACCTTTTTTACTACAAACACTACATATGAAAGGTTTTTCACCCAAGTGGATCAAATGGGTTGAAGCCTTCATTATGGGTGGAAGTGTAGCAATTAATGTAAATGATGAGATTGGCCACTTCTTTCAAACAAAGAAAGGTCTTCGTCAAGGAGACCCGCTATCTCCTCTTTTGTTCAACATTGTTGCTGACATGTTAGCAATCCTTATTAAGAGAGCCAAAGAAGATGGGCAGATTAGTGGAGTGGTGCCACATCTAGTAGATGGTGGTTTATCAGTCCTGCAGTATGGTGATGACACAATTCTTTTTATGGAACATGATCTAGAGCAAGCCCGAAACATGAAGTTATTACTTTATGCTTTTGAGCAAGCATCAGGTCTTAAAATAAATTTTCATAAAAGTGAAGTGTACTAATTTGGAGAGGCCCAGGATGTAGAAAACCAATATACAGAGCTTTTTGGATTTAAATCTAGAGAGTTTCCAATGACATATTTAGGAATTCCTATTCATTTTAGAAAGCTGAGGAATGTAGATTGGAAAAAGGTGGAAGAACGTTTTGAAAAGAGATTGAGCAGCTGGAAAGGGAAACATCTATCAATAGGGGGACGTCTAACATTGATTAATTCAGTATTGAGCAATCTTCCATTGTACATGATGTCCTTTTTTGCAATTCCAAAAGGGGTATTGAAGATATTGGACTACTTCCGCTCTAGATTTTTTTGGCAAAGCGATAACCAAAAGAGGAAGTATCGTCTTGCTAAATGGAGCATACTTTGTCAACCAAAAGCTCAAGGGGGGTTAGGAATTCATGACTTGGATATTAAAAACACGGCACTTCTTAGTAAATGGATTTTCAAGCTACTTACAACAGATGGTACTTGGCAATGTTTAATTCAAAACAAATATTTAGGCTCCAAGACATTATCTCAAGCTTATTGGAAAAATGGGGACTCACATTTTTGGGCTAGTCTTATGAAGGTGAAACGGGATTATCTCTGTTTTGGATCCTTCATTATCCAAGATGGATCTCAAGTGAGATTTTGGGAGGATAAATGGCTCGAAAACTCACCTCTCTAAGGGAACAGTATCCTTGCTTATATAACATCGCTCGATATAAGCAAGATATGGTAGTTGAGGTCTTTTTCATCACATCTAAATATTTCATGGAGACGTGATCTAATTGGACCTAAATTAGCAGCCTAGAATGAACTTCATCCTCACATTGCTAATATTATGCTTACATAAGAGCCTATGTTCCATTGGAATTTGGACCCAAAGGGGCATTTCTCACTGAAATCACACTACGCAGCCCTAATTTGTGTAGATGTTCCCAATTTAAACAAAATTATTTGGAAGTTAAAGATTCCATTAAAAAAATAAAAATTTTTCTTTTGGTATCTCCGTAGAGGTGTGATTCTAACGAAGGATAACTTAGCCAAACGCAATTGGCATGGCAGTGAGAAGTGTTGCTTTTGCCATAAAAATGAGACAATTAAACATCTTTTCTTTGAATGTCGTTTTGCCCGTGCAATTTGGGGCTGCATAAATATTGCTTTTGGTCTTCCTCAACCTCGTAGTATTCCTCATATGTTTGGGAGTTGGCTACAGGTTTTTGGGGGGACTTTAAAACCATTAGTTCTGTTTGGAGCGGCAGCTACTTGTTGGTCGCTTTGGCTTTGCAGAAATAATTTGGTGTTTGAAAAAAAACATTTTTACTCTTCTATGCAGGTGGTTTCTTCGGTTATCCATTAGCTTCGTACATGGGCTATCCTCCAGAAGCAAACTTCATAGGGTTTGGTTGTGGCATCATCGCAACAATTGGCGCAAATGGTCACGGTGTTTTTCTCCCGGGCACATGGGTGGCGATCTAGTCTTAGAATTAATAGTCATTAGAATGCCTGGCGTCTTCTTTTCTTTTATTTGTTTTAGGCTGTGTGCTTTTGCAGAGGCCGGGAGTGGGTTTACAGTTATTGTATCAACTCGATGGAATAATTGTGAATTAATAAAATCCTCCCTTTTCGAAAAAAACGTATTTAGTAGCTGCTTCTTTAATCGGAACCAACTCAATTTCCAGCAAGTTGAGTACAATTATAGCCTGATCTCGTCAGTGGGTTCATGCTACTGGCCAACTTATTGCTACCGACGTGCACATGCATCTTTGTTTCTATCCTGCTCCAACTGAAGGTGATCCTATTATTCATCACTCAAGAGTGAAGAGAAGGACTGGACAGCAAACATGTGATGTCATTTTGCAGGCTGCAGACGTTCAAGCTAGCTTCATTGTGTCTCTCTGTCCAATTCATACAAGAACATACAGCATGATGGTTACAGCGAGCATCGATCCAGCGGATTGGAAGATACAGAAAGGGATGTCAGATACCCAAGTCTGGTATGATGGCAAATTGCTATTCAGCATTAAAGACTTGCAAGTGCCATAGGATCTAGATGCTACTGAAAATTCTCTGTCGGCTAGGGGGGAAGCTGAAGCTTAAGCCGGGGGGTGGGAGGGGAATGTCAGGGGTTACTCATGGATGGGCCGTCATATTGGTAATGGGCCTTGGCATAGTCGAGCACTAGACTGCACCTACAAAGCAAGAGCACCAGATGGGAAAGGCATCGAAGAATATTTCAGAAGGTAGATACATGTCTCTCTAGTTACTGTTCATCTTCTCCACTACTCCCATGTACCTAGCCCTCTGGCTTCTAGAAGCTTCTAGTCTCTTCCGGATCTATTTCCTACTGCTTCTCTGATTCCACTCCCTTTCTGGCTGCTTGCTGCTCTCTAACCTCCCTTCCCCTGAGGTTGTGTACTCTGATCGATATCTGAATCAAATTCTCTGTTACCAATCCGATGGTTGCTAACACCACGATGCCATGACTGCAGTAGGAAATTTATGTTCAGTTTCCAACTGGCGGCCAAACATGCAGTTGCCCAGCTAGATATGCATGCTATATGGATGTCCGTACAAGCGAGGGTAGCTCATGAAGACCATGACCATCTCTTCTGAATCATCAATCATGGAACTCAAATTGTGTAGCACCTTTTGTAGTTGTTCCAAAATTTCAGTGATTTCTATTGGAGGAATGCAAACTGTAACACCCCAGGTGTTAAGCGTTAATAAAACTGCCATGTCATCATGTTATGCATCGAGCACCATGTTTAGTAAAGTAAAAAACGTTGCATCAGTGGTTTAACAAGATTGCAATTGATGCTTGTATTTTGATACCTTGCTATGTTGATCACCAAAATCCACTTAGCATACAATTAGGGTTTAAAGTTTCTAACCCTAAAACCTACCTTGGTTTGCTAAGTGAAGTGGCTAACCTACTAATTAAACCCTGACAAAGTTTTCCAAGCAAAGAAAAGTAAAGGGAGAATCAATTTGGATTTGGAATTTAAAAATTCAGCCCTAAGTTTATTTGGCTAAGTGCTGAAAAATTTAATTTCAGATTCAACTTTTGGGATTTATTTGCAAGCAATTTTATAAATAAAAACTTCCAAACTTTTGATCTATTTCAAAGTATAAAGTTTGCACTTTGTAGTGGAACTAATGGTTGGTCAAAATATTGTTATTTGATCATTAATTAAATTGCCAAAAATTGAATCAGCAAAAAGGGGATTTTAAATCCTAATTCAAAACTGAGTTTTGCAATTTCAAAAATATTTGGAATTTGCATATGAGCCTAAAAGCAAAGCTGTAGAATTTAAAATTTTGAACAACTTCTATTTTGGAAGATTTTCAAGTTGCTATATACTTTTGAAAGTAATTTTGAAAAAGAAGAAATGAGGGGCGGGAGTGTTACAGTAACACAAGGAGAAAAATCAACTTTCTCCTCTGCCCATGCCGCCAGTCACCGGCCGTCGTGGCCTTCTCATGCTCTCGCCATCGATCTCGCCCTACCGACCACCTGTCCATCGTCGTGAAGGTGCTGGCCACCTCGTCGAGCTGACCCTGCCCTTTAAGAGCCGTGAGCCGGCAGCCATCGTCTTCTTTTTCTTCCTCAGTCACCGCCGGCCACCTTTTGCTTCGCTACAAAATTCGCACACTTCGCTGCATAATCAAGCCCGAGCTCCTGCACACTGCTCCGCCATTCCTTTGCGCAATCACCAAGCCCACTCTTGCCTCCTCTCATCGCCGGAGGTGCTCGCGCGACACCTTCTTCTTCCTCTCCGGCCGCTAAGCCGCTGTGAAGCCCCGCTCCCTGGTCAGAGCACCATAGCATGACGTATATCATCCCAAACATCGTCTTAGCATCTCCTCGCTCCACTGATCATGCTTGGCTTGCTCCTTTGCGCAGAAAAGGTTCTGACGAACCGGAACATCGCGGTGACCGTCAGTTCATGCCGCCATCACCGCCGGCAGTGCCTCTCCGCTCGATTCCAATCTCAATCCATTAGTCAATCAAGGTCGTGGTGAGCCCCTGAGTCGATCCCAGCCTTTACTGAGGTCGCTGTCGCATCCAATCGGCCGGAGCACCACCCGCCGGCAAGCTCAGTCATGCCAAGCCGCCGCCATACCGGTCTACTGCATTAGATAGGAATAGGATGCTTAGTTTCAAGCTAGTTGTTCATATGATGGAGTTGCGTTGGCTGGAGGCCTCGTGCCGCCCAGAGTCGCTGCCGTTGCTTTCGCCGCCCTTGAGCCAAGACGCCGCCCCGCCATGGCTACCATCGTGCTTGCTCCGATGCATGAGGTGATGGGTTAGGGGTATCGGCGGCACGCCAAGAAGCGGGGAGCACGCCAGTATAAGTCTCGTCGCCAGCCGAGGCCGCCGTCGGTGAGCAATCAGCCGGTCAACCGGCCAGCCCCGCGGCAACGCGTGGGAGCATTGTGCCACCGACCTGGACCCCGCCTGTCAGTCTCTGTGGCTGACTGCATGGGTGAGAAAAGGATTTTACTTTTCCTGAATTTTTTTCAGAAAAATGTAAATTTTGCTGATTCTTTGGAAAATCATAGCTAAATAATTAGGAGTGATAAAAATGTAAGAAAAATTGTTCTAGAATCCTTGAGTGATATATGTGAGAAAAATATGAGTTTGCTATGTCTGATAAAATTTTTATGAATTAAAATTACTCCTTTTAATTCATAAATGCTTGGTTCCTGATTTTTGTAGGCCACTAGATTATTCCAAAAATGCTAAAAATTTAGGGTTAACCTTTATATGATGAAACCTGCCTCCACAAAAATTTTGGCTATGTTTGGAGCAAGTTTACTTTAGAGAATAATTTTAGGCCTACTAAATGACTGTAAAAATGGATAATAATTAATTAATTACTTTAATCAGTTTACTAATAAAAGGTTGGATAATATTTGGTTTTCAGTGAAGTCCATAGATCAGTACACCCCACTGGTCCATGGCAATGTCGTGCTATAATTAGTAGTAGTGTTAGCCTTAGGTTAATAATAAAGTAAATAATAAAAAGAAAGGAGTTAATGTCGTATTGATTATATTTGGGATTTTCTTGAAGACCATGTACCACCTTTATCCCTGCTGATCCATGGCTTGTGGAGAGCTATATGATCTACTTTGTGATTAGTATATTTATAATAGAGTAGTCTTGCTCTACGCTAATAAAATAAATAAAGCTTGTTAGTGATGATAAAGCTTTAATTATGGAACTCTGGATACAACTTCACCGTGAAGGAAAGTTGTACTCAAGATGTTTGATCTTGGTTTAGTATATTTATTCACTTAAGAGCATCTCATCTTGCATTTAATCTTTAGCACTTCAGTTAATTAAAGCATGCATTCTTTTCTTCGCTTAGCTCCCAAGAGCAAGGAGGATACCGTTGATCCCGGACCTAGAGAGGTGAATCCATCGGAGTCGGTTGAGTTCAATATCTGTGATCCATCGGAGGAGTGTGACCCATCTACTGAAGGCAAGCCCCAGAGCATAAACCTCCTTATCTTGTGATTTTGAAAATCTACACACAATTTTTATATTTCATGCATTTATTGCTATAGAGTATGAAAGTAAAACACTTGATGCATTACCTACCTTGATACTTTATTGAGAAAATTCCTTATTTGACACCAAAAAACTTGTTCCCAATTTGTCACTGAAATTTAAAATCTTCCTCATTTGGCCTCATTGAAAATTTTCGTTCCCAAAATGACACTACCGTTAGAATGGTCATGTAACCGTGTTAAATAGGATGCGAAATGACAATTTTGCCCCTGATTCAGTTTTTAGTCTGAGCGTCTTCTCACGTACAGAGGTGTTTTGGTGCCACTTTTTCAGTTTAATATGTCTGTTGTCCAGACTGATGTGTTTTGGCACCTTTTTTTATCATTTTTGCACCAAACATTTGCACAGAGTGCACAGATTTATGTTTGCAACAATTATTTACACGGAATGCACAAATTTATTTTTGCAGCAATTATCTGGACCATGATAATAAAGCAAACAAACTTGAGAAAACAACCACAATATCATGAGAGCAACCTCGTCCAGCTAGCTTATACACTAGCATCCAGGTTCACATCAACACATAAATGAGGTTCACAAGTACACAGATACAAACATCCAGGTTCTCTTAACATAAATAATATTGGAGATCCAAACCAAAAGACATGCATTTCAGCTTTTCTAATTTACAAGCTAAGTCTTCTTCTTTTACTCCTTGTGGTCACTGCAGGACTTCCATGCTGAACCACTTTGCTCCTTGTGCCCATTGCAGGGCTATCAAGTTGCAGTTTTTTTTGGAGTCTTCTTAGAAATTACCTTCTTCCTTTTGCCCTTCCCATGCTTAACACTTTCAGGTTCACCAATTAGAAGTGCCTCAGGCTGATTTGAACTACTTCTTGACCTATGCATGTTCATGTATATCAATAATTATTTGAATAACATATGGAAAACTGCTATATAAAAAGTTCAGATTTATTACAGCTACCTTTTCGAGGCTCCAGAGTAGTGACCACTTTGTCCCTTTTGTTACTTGAAATTTCCATGCTTTGGCTATGAAAAATCAGAATTAGTATATTATACTTTTGGATGGGTCTTGTCTCAATTTTTACATGCTTTACCTATGAAAAAAAAAAGAACTACGAGAGCTACCTTTTTGAAGCATCAGAACACAAGTCAGCTTGTTTCCTCTTTTTAGTAGTTGCAGCCTCAAAATTGTGACTACAGAATTGTGAAGGAAAGGAGTCACCAATTTGACACACCGAAAATTCAGTAATATAAATTCAGAAAAATGAGAGATGAGGAAACCTAGCTTGGTGGTGGAAACGAAATAGAAGCTGCTGGAGCTTCATCTTCCAATGCCATAATTGAACTTTGATCAGATATAATTGTTTTTGTTCCAATGCCATAATTGAACTTTCATCTTCCAATGTTTTTTTTAGAACATGATCATAGTATTGACCATGAGCAACTTCTAAGTAACCTGGCGGATACTTGTCAACAATTGATTCAACGAAATCCATATAATTTGACAAGTCTGAATCAACAACCATATCAAAACACCAACATTTGACATCCTTTTCTATTTTTTTTTGTGATTGCCAAGTAATTTGATTTTCAACAAATAACTAGTATTTGTTTTCAACCCTGTGATGTACACAGAATAATGGCATGCATGAGAACAATCAGTGTACATCTATTTCTATCGCAGCTTGCAAAAAAATCGTTGACCTAAAATAGATGTCGAACTCACCTAGCCTCCGAGGCGTGCGCAGCATCCTCCCCTGCAATGCGACCCGTGGCCGCTCTTGCAGCACGAATAGTGCCTTCCCTAGCCCGACGAGCGCCGCCTGCCCTGCTCCGCAAGGGCCGCCCACCCTGGCCGCGCGAGAGGCGCTCGCCCCGGCCGCGCGAGGGCCGTCCGCGCCGATTGCGTGACAGCCGTCCTCCATGGTCGCGCGAGCGGAGCCCGCTCATGCTGCGCAAGCAGCGCCGACCACTACCGCACGAGGAACGCCCGCGGCCACACGAGGGCCGTCCCCCTGGCGGCACGAGCGGCGCCTGCCCGAGCCGCGTGAGCGCCGCCAGCCATGGCTCCGCAACCTGCGCCCGCGCCGGATGCGCCGTCTCCAGCTTCACCAGCGATGCCCGCCCCGGCCATGCTTGCCTCGTCTAGGGCCGCTCCATCCTCCAGGCTGCCATCTAGGGTTCCAGTGCCGCACGTCGCCGCCGTTTCTACGATTCGAAAAGAAGGCACAGGAAAGAAACATCCGATCCCCTTCTGTCCCACTTGCTAGTTGACGGTACAGTATGTCCACTTGTACGGTGTTGTCATTTTGGGAACGAAAATTTTCTATGAGGCCAAACGAGGAAGATTTTAAGTTTCGGTGCCAAATTGGGAATAACAAGTTTTTTTTGGTGTCAAATAAGGAATTTTCTCTACTTTATTACCCTACCTTGATTATCCTATTAGTCAAGAAAAGGTAGAGATGCTTAGCCGTGCTTACTAAATAAAAGTTGGAAGATGATCTCATTATTTTACTGTGATTCACTACTCAAGAAAATGTCCTGAGTAGGTGGTGATAATATCTTGAGATAATTGGAAACCGGACGGGGCATGGGAATTTGTACTTGGTGGGAGCCGACAGGGTCATGCTAGTCCCGTCTGTGTCGATTAAGGACCGTTCGAGTAGGCTTGTTATGTGAGCGAGACCTTGCAGTACCAGCCACATGCTACGGTAAGCCTGGGTAACTTGACGATTCCAGTACGCGAACGGTACAACGCGCACTGGGAGTGGAGAGATGGCGGGAGTATCGTGTACCCACCCTGCGGGTAAACCGTCCGGGACGGCGTAGGGCGGTGGAGTACTGTGCTCTCGGGTGGCGCGAACCCGGTCGTGTTTGGAGGATCCAAGTGAATGGTTGATATTCGTAAGGTCCGGGACCTGCGTATATCGTGTGGTTTGGGAATCCCTAGCTGGGTTATTAATCGGTTCAAATCGTCGTTGCTCCTCGGTTACGGAGACTCGTTTCGCTGCCCTACATCGTAGTTTAATTATGGAACATAATGTTTGGATATGGAAAGGTTTGATAACAAGTGTATGATGTAGATTAGGTGCTAATGGAAGGATTATTATCCTAAACTTAAGTTAAAACTTGCAAAGTAAGGATGAATTCGTAGTAAGCATTCCTGCAAAAATTTATTCTCTGGTTTCTAGTCCAGAAATCCCCTTAAGCCAGCATGCCCTTGATATTCTCCCTCTGTCGGGTAAGACTTGTTGAGTACCCTCATGTACTCAGGGTTTGTTAAATCCCTGTTGCAGGTGAACCGCATGAGCAGGCAATGTTTTGTCTCTGCTGCATGACGGTCCTAAAAGACGAAGAACAGGAGTAGAAGTTACTTGATGTGTTTGTGTGCACCCGTGGGCAGGGTGACCTTCTGTTGTGTGGCTTGCAATAAAGTTATTAATGTTACTTACTCTGTGAGCGAGAGTAAAACAATGGTTTGTAATAATGTTTAATCCTGGTTTGTAAAACTATGTTGTATACTTCCGCTGTACTCTGATGTAATATATTTTGTATAATTTTGTAAACTCTGTTGTAATACTGTGATGCCGGTGTAACCATTCGATCCTGTTCAGAAGAGCAGAGTTGGTTAAGTCGCTTGTCTCCCATACATAAGTAACCGAAGACCTGAGAGGTAATGGTATGTGTGTGTAGGCCACTCAACTTAGCCGGTTCTGTGACACAAACCTTTCACAAAATTGACTATGGAGGGAGACAAAGTTTGACTCACAATGTTATCTTTGATGGCCTCCACCTTGTGAAAATGGTATCTGAAAGTTTCGAGCATATAATAGCCTCGGTGCATACCATCTCAGCATGTTCAGCTAGTGGAGCATAGCTGGGTTTGTGATGTGCCGCCCTATGGGTTCATCAACAGTGACTTGCACCCGAAGCAAAACCTTGCAGAGGTAATCCTCGATCCAATTCTGATGCTGATGGCTTGGAGCATTTCCTAAGGAGGAAATCTATGGATCGAGTGGTCATCTCCCCCAGAACCACAGAAAGGAGAATCTCCATTGGTATGTCTCCCTCCCCTGGTCCCTGGAAGAGAATGTATCGGGTGGAGGAGAAAACAACCACCAAGTTGTCAGTTGTGGAATGGCATGAGATGTCTCTAAATGGAATAAAAGGAAAGCAAGAACATTTTAATTAGAACAACAATACTTGTTCAGGTCATGCAGGGTGAGTCCAGTCTAGTCCGATAGTCATAGTCCAAACACATTTTGTTATGATTGTTCTGGTTGACTTTCTTTGTCCCTCTTTGCCATCAGAGAATCGTAGAAGCTGACAATAGATGTGAACCAAACAGCACTGTAGTCAAAGAAAAATGAAGATAATGCACCAGCTACAAAGGAGGACTTTATCCTACATAACTCTTGTAATCATAAATTCATAATATGTCCACAATGGAGACAGTCATCTCTGCGATACAACATGGTTGAACCTGCTACTACTGAATTTCTCTATTCTTGATTGATAGGTACATAAAGCCAGCACCATCCAAATATGACAACATATAGACTAAAATGGATGCTGCTACAGGGCTTCGTCGCCATGTAAGGCAGAGTAGAGCAGTGCATCATCGCAGACGAGACCAAGCAATGCTTGGTGAAGAATATCTTGAGAAAACTGATGTACTGAGGCTACTACCTGCTCGATGCCTTCACTAAGAAAGTTTCCATTTTTTCTGAGCAATTACCCTCCTACGTTTTCCCAGCCACATACCACAATCTGTTTATGGAGAAAAAAAGCTGACTTCTTACTAACTGAAGTGAAGCAACCATTTGTTCTGAAGTCTGAACTATTTAGCTGACAGAAGAACAAGTAACTTTACTGCAGTAAGTCGATAGATACTTGTAATATCTACATCCTAATTGGGGAAAGAATCCCTGCAATTCTACGGCACCATGCCCTTCACGGACTACTGCTGCGCTGCCACGATAGCCTCCTGCCAATTTATTTGCTTAAATTAATGGCCACCGCTTGCCATCCTCAGTGTGGGGCCAAGTTTTCGTGGGCCTGTCGTGTGTTTGGGCTCAGTCCACAGTCTTGCCATGCGCCACAGGTTCTGCATTCCAGTCAAAGAAAAAAAAGAAAAGAAAAAGGGCAGCATACCTTCTCAGTCCAGTCTTGGTTCCTTGCCTCGCACGCGCCGCCACGGCAATAGGGGTGGCCACGCTGCCGTTCCCCACCGCGCCGCCGATTCGTCGTTCCTCCGTCGCCATTCGCTACAGCGGCGGGTGAGTTCCCCTCTTCTTCTACCTCTCTCCCACTCCTCACATTGCGACGTCCTACTTGCCTCACCTGTGCTCCCGGCGTTTCTTGGTGCCTAGGGTTTCGGCTATGGCTTTCGTCGTGCAGTTCCGGTCCTCCGTGCCTCTGGATTGCTTCGTATTTAGCTCAAATCAGGTGCTCTCATGGTTGATTTCATTATTCTACTCTTCCTTCCATACTATCTCACTCCCTAACTCTACCGTCATCATATAAGCTTACCCTCCATTAATGTCCTCTCACCAGGTGCTGCCCTTGCCCGAGCAAATCCCCGCACCAAGGTAGCCTGTTACTAGGTGCATGATTCACGGTTGCAGCCAGGTTCGTATCTATCTTTCCCCTTTCGCTTTCAGTTTGGTCGGCTACACGGTCGTCTCAGTTCAAGGCTGCACCTTTAGTTACTTGCCTTTTTTTACTTGGCCACATCATGCACTGATGCATAGCTTCATCATTAGCCTAGCTTTGTATTGCCGTTTTGGGTCAGCGACCAGATTTGCTCTCTGTGTCATGCCCTTTTCTAAGAATATTTCATTTCCGCACTTGGCCTATGATTGTTACATGATACATGTGTATGCTCAGCTCCATGATAGTGCCATTTGTTTTCGTTTGCCCATGTCTACACATGTCTCTATACTCGGTGTGCCATGCTGGTCGGATTTGCTGCCCCTGGTTAGACCACAAGGCCTGCCTTTCATGTTCGAATCATGCCCCAGCCCCCTCTTTCCATTCCTATTTATAGATTGCAATTAATTAGTGTCACGTGCTTTGTTCATTATTATTCCCTCGATTCAGTTCGATGTATACAGGATGACTACACTATTCTGTTACTTGAACAATAATGAATCGAACTGTTCGTTATTATTCTTATATAGGATATTAGGATGGCCTACTGAAGGCATATAATGTATTAGTTTTGTGTACCTTAGATTGTTTTGAAATGTGATCTGTTCAGTAAAAAGATCTCTGTATCATGAAGATCACTGCATTGTAAACAGATACCTAGCAATTAGCTTAGCCCTTTAGTTCTATTAAAATATAGAGCAAGTTCAATTGATTTTTTTTGGATTGTCTTAAGGTTCTACATTTGTCTTCTATTTTGTAGCTTTGTTTCATTTGCCTAATAGGCTACAGGTACATGGATTTTTCCATTCTGCTAACATCAGTTAGGGTACTGGCAAGATTATATATTTCTAGGTTTTTTTTTTGTTCAGATACTAAACTTAATTTAATTCTGACATTGGGAATATGTACCTCCTAGATAACTCTATGGCTAGACCCAGTGTCCTATTTTACCATAATGATTGACACTATTGTTACATATGCATATGGTTTGCATATTTTAGTGCCAGCATACACTAAATTCAGCAACCTCTTCTTATTAACAATACATTCTAGATTGGTTTCCTATATATCACTTGCTGAAGGTGTGTTGTTGCTAATATTAAAAAGGGCTATGCTGCTATTATAATACTAAAAAAAGGTATGTCGGTCTTACTTAAATAGGATATTACATATGGTTTGCATTTTGGTGCCATGGATACACTAAATTCAGCAATCTCTTCTTATTAACAATATATTTCTGATTTGCTGTCTGTAACTTGCTGAAGGTGTTCTGGTGCTAATCCTAAAAAGGGTATGCTGTTCTTAAGCCTAAAAAGGTATGCTGGTGTTACCTAAATAGGATATATGTGCTTTGTATTTCTCTATGCCATGTCAGCCATCTGATTTGTGTTCTTATAAATGCCTCTTAAACTCTATACGAACTCAAATTGGCTCCATGGTACAAGCCAGATATCCATGCTGACCTCCTCACTTAAACGTGATTTATTAGTGTCTTATCATGTGGATCAAAATGGCAAGACACATATAGTTCAAAATTATGTTCTACCATGCCAGCTTAGCAGTGCTTATTATACCAAATAAAAACAGGGTTTCCTTCCGCTGCTTGGCACCATTTTATTGTACTACGTCCGTTTGGTAAGGTCATGCTCTGTATGAACATAAATCCCTTACGAAGATGTCCACCTAAATTCTTCTGTAAATTTTAGAAACAGTATTGCCTAAATTTGTACAGGGACTGTAGATCGAGAGGTCACCATGTCAACGGCCACGACCACAAAAGACACAATGGTAAATGCTATCCATTTGCTCTATTATGTTTTGAAACACCTAATGAAGCATTTAGTTTTTGAATTAATCTACATGTAGATTTAAGTAGCCTGACAAAATTCTGAGAGGACTAATCCTTTTAGTTTATATTGAGCAGCTCATTCACTAAACTTCACCCTGCACAAAAAAACATTGACAATACTACACTGAAATTGTTATATCATGATTCAGAGAAATTCCCATGGGACTAATGCCTTCTTTGTTGCAAACAAAGCTCAGGTGTTCCATGCCAAGAGATTCAGTGAACATTGAATTCTTTGTTTGCCCTTTATGCCGCTTCTTACTTTAGTGCAATCTTCATGAATCTATTTTCATATTTGGTTGCTGGAATCATCACATGTTATTTACCTTATGAGCCATTTCAATGTACAGTGATTTTTTTCCCAAAGCTAAGATAGGTACACAATAGAAGTATTTAAATAGATTCATGATGATGTTAACCACATATGTATGTATACAAGCAAATGTCTCAACCATCTTTTAGAAATGTGTGTGCTAATCTTTATCTTTTGCTGAATACAAGTCAGGTACATGGCAAAGCACATGGTGTCCAAGGCAAATTGCTTCACTTAGATTTTTGTGTATGAAACACTGGATTTTGTAAACTATCCAATAAACATCCTTTTTCATTATATATGCTTGGTCTTGGAACAGGCATGTAGCTTCAAGAAACCCTGTATCCAATTTCCATTCTTTTTCTGTAACCAATGACTCCAAATCAAATTCCAAAGAAAACGACGGTTACCCCTGTAGCGCATACATGGTCATCCTCCTCAACACGCCCTAACATGTATCAGAAGCGCATCTGTCATACTAGACCAATCCAAAGCAGCAACAGCCTGGAGATGCGTCATAGAACTGACAGGATGGCCCCCTTTCAAAGCACGACCTGAACACCCTGCTCTCAGTGCATTGCAAGTACTATAGAATAAAGCCTGACAAAACACCAGTTCATCTCTACACCCCAGCTACACCCAGGCG